>JABXWE010103188.1:0-49925 GCA_014611495.1 Limonius californicus | reverse complement strand
ATTGAGCTCATAAATTCCCCGCTATTGGAAGTTTTGGAATAGAAGACCTAAGCCAAGCCCAAAACCAAGATCCAGTGTGCTGTTACCCAAGCAACTACAAATGTTTACTTCATTAAATGCTTTTGATAATGACATTGTATGTCGAAATACATATAAAGCTTAAATAAAAATTAATACCTGTTGAAATTGCCTATTATTATTATTAATATATAATTTATTATATACCTAAGTGAGCTAAATATTCAGAACAACCCAATCAATAAAACTATGGTACAATTCCAAGTTGAGAGGTTGCTCGCGTACGGTACGGACGTGAAATTGAATGCTGCCGATTAATTACCTTTTCACGGGCTTTATTTCAGCAAATTTCGCGGGTACAGTGTAGAGCTGAAAAGTTGAAAGTGATCATAAGGGATAAGCAATGTAACAGAGTATAGTTAAACAGTGGAAAGTAACTAAATTTTGCCGGAAGAAATAAAATTACCGACCAAATAAAGCCAAAATCATATCACAACGTGCGAGTGGAATCAAAAATACGCCGAGGCCGCGCGGCGCATGTGAGGACCGGTTGCGATAGCGACTATCTTGAGCTGGATGTGCGGTCGGGATAGCGATTAAAAACCAGGAGGAGACGCAATTAATTAAAACAAAGTAATGCGAAAAGAGGATAGCCAAGTGTCAGCAAAGGTTTACACGCGTTTCTTAATTTTACCTTGCCAGTTTTATTTTAAAAGTGCACTGTAAGCAAAGCCTATTGATGCCAAACAGCAGGTAAGCAACGGCACAAAACGGACAGAATAAGTGTATAAACCAGTTTCATTGTAATTTTGGGAAGGCGAGTTACCTCACTTGCACTTACGCCACAAAGGTTTGCCTATTGCTCTGCCTCCCCAGTAGCTCCTCAATTTGGGCATCACCTAAGCCATCTAATCCTTTGGATGTACTTGAGGACATCCGAAACTGGGGTATTGCTGATTTCGACCATATCAGGCCAAAAGTCTCCCAACGTGGATCGTCGGATTGTTGCGAGAGCTAGGCAGTGACACACGAAGTGTTCAGCCGTCTCGTCATCCTCGACAGTTTGGGCAGTCCGCCAGTCCCATCCCGTACATGCGTTGATTTAGGGTGCAGTGTCCAGATAAGATACTTACAACTAGTCGCAGGTTCCGTTGGGCCAGTATAAACCAGTGATAATCAAAACAAAATCTGAGAATAAATATAACGTGACGATAACATAAAGGCGAAGTTCGCGAGAAAGAATTGAACATCAAGGACAAGGTCATACATCACAACATAAAGTGCGTCCTAGAACTCAAGTTATAGAGCAAGTCCGCCGATTTGAAATCTGAAATTGGTTGTATTCAACAACATGGAAGAAAAAGGAGAAGAACCAACGCTCGCGGATATTATGCATAAACTGCTACAAATGGACAAGAAAATGGACGACTCGAACGCTAACATTAAACAACAAAGGAACGAAATAAATAAACTGGTAAATACCATAAAACAACCAGAAATAAGAATACAGATGTTGGAAACTAAAATAAGAAAAAATAATCTTATGATTTTCGGAATTCCAGAGCACGATAAAGAAAATCCAGAAAAATTGAAAGATACATTCTTGACAATAACAGGAAAAATTGAAATAAAAATACTAGAACATGAAATAGACTTTATAAACAGAATGGGCATCCCGAAAGAAAAGCGAAAACAGGCCAATCAAAGTAGGGCTGACAACAAAAATAAAAAAGACAGTAATTTTGAAAAAATTAAACAAATTAAAAAGAACAGAGGTATGGATAAAAGAAGATATGGATAAAAAATAAGAATACAAGAAAAAAGCTAATTCCTCATATGATAGAAGCCAGGAAAGAAGGAGCGAAAGCAATTATTATTAAAAACAGGCTAATTATAAATGGAGAAGGGTGGAAGGCTGAAGAATTGATAGAACAAACAGAAATAGAGACTGAAGATAAAGAGTACAAGAAAGGCAATGTGGATAGTGGAAAAAATAAAGAGGCCAAGAAAAGAGGAAGATCTACAGATGAAGAAGGTGAAAATACTATTACAGAGACGACCAAAAAGGAGGAATTCAAAAAAAACAAATACTGGACACAGAGCTTATTAGCACCATACAAAAAGGAAGATTTGAAGAAAACAAAGACAAGCGGCATGTCGCCGATAGAAGATGCTTTAAACAAGACCTTAAAAAGTATTATGAACACGGGAAACCACGCACAAAATTAAAAAAACTAGCAAAAGCTAAAAACCGGACGGAAACGAAGATAACGGAAATCAATGAAATGAAATCTTCAGGAAACTGCAGAAAATAAAAAAAAATCACAGATAATGAAAGAAGTAGAAACTACAAACCCAAAATATATAGCAATTTGGAACGTAAGAACAATGCTAGAAACAAGCAAGGTAAATCAAGTGGCGAAAGAAATGGAAAAGTATCGAGAGGAGATATTGGGGATAAATGAGGCAAATCGAAAGGATGCGGAGAGTATACAACAGAAAATGGAACAATGATGATATATTCAGGAGGCACTGAAGAAGATGCAAAACACGACAATGGAGTAGCATTTATACAATGACCAGCAGCAAAAAATTCACATATGCAGTGGACGGGCATATCAGACAGAATTATAACAGCCATTTAAAGCAAGTTTTTACAATATAACTATATTAAAGGCGTAGGCACCGACAAACGAGAAAGAAGAAACACAAAAAGAAGAATTTTACGAAATATTACAAAAAATCTTTGACGTTATAAATAAACAACATAAAAGTGATATAAAAATATTATTAGGAGATATAAACGCAAAAATTGGAAGTGAGAACAGGGGAAGTGAGACCACAATGGGAAAAGAAGGAGTAGGCGTTATCAATTAAAATGGCGAATTATTCGTAGAATTTTGCGCAGGAAATAATCTAATAATAGGAGGTAGCCTCTTCAAACACAAAACTTTACACAAGGTAACCTGGACCTCATCCGGAGAAAAAGTACAAAATCAAATAGACTACATAGGAACAGAAGGAAAATGAAAAAAACTTGCTGTGTGATGTAAGAGCGATGAAGGAGGCCGATGGAACTACAGACCATACTCTACTCAGAGGTAAAATAAAAACAAAACTGCGGGCAAATAGAGAACAGATGACAAAAAGAAAAAGATACAACGTGCAGTGGATGAAAGAAGAAGAAGTCAGAAACCAATATAAAGAAAAACTAGAAAGAGAATGGGAGAAACAGAAAAATAAAGGAAATGAAATGGTGGAAGAAATATGGAATAAGTGTAAAATAACTCTTAAAACACAGCAAAGAGAGTACTAGGACATAAAAAAGCAAAACAAAAGATATGGCTATCAACACAGACGTGGGAGAGAATAGAAGAAAGATTAAGCAGCAAATATTGACAAGTAAAAATGAAAAACAATGCAGGAAAAACTATATAAAGAAAAAGATAAACAAGTTAAACCAAGTGCTAGAAATTATAAGAGGAAACATTGAAAATAGCAGAAGAAATAGCACGGAAAAATGACATGAAATCTCTATACGACATAATAAAAGAGATAACAAGAAAGAAAATAATGAACGAAACAAGGGTGAAAGACGAACATGGAAAAATCCTTAAAACAAATACAGAAATTGAACAGAGATGGATCGTGGAAGAAGTGGAGCAAATGGGAGAAGAAATGAATGTAAATTAAGAAGCGATCACGAGGGAAGAAATTTAAAATGCCATAAAAACGCTAAAGGACCACAAAGCAACAGATATACTCGTAGCAAAATACTTACAAGAATATTACTGAAGCGAATCAAAGACGGAATAGAAAAGGCACTGAAAAACAATCAGGCAGGATTCAGACAGAAGAGATTATGCATAGATAACGTATTTATACTGTGCACCATCATTGAACAAGCAAATGAATGGCAAAAGGAATTCCAAATAATTTTGATAGATTTCGAAAAAGCATTGGATAGAATAGACAGGATAAAACGTGGACAATCTTAAAAGCATATGAAGTACCAAAGAAACTTATAAATCTGATTAAACTTCTATATACGAACTACACAGCTAGAGATGGACAAAAACCAACCCGACGGGGAACAAATAGAGGAGATAGAGCGATTTACATACTTAGGAAGTATTATAGATAGAGGAGGAACAAGCGAAATACATATAAAAGCAAGAATAGACAAAGCCGAAGGAGCTTTCAACACACTCAAGAAAATTTGGCAATCAAAGGAGATAGCAATTGTGTCTAAAGCGACATACTTTTTCTTAGAACATCTATAAAATTCGTAACGTTGACTAAAAAAGGCTGGAATTTGGAGACTTTATTCTTTGAATACTTTACAACATTACACACTATATAAAAAAAAACTAAATTTACATTTTATATGTCATTTTACCTGTACGTACTACGGTAAAATGACATAGCCCTGTTTAAGCACACTGTTCACAAATGAACCTTTTTGTCTTGGAAGAAACATCCGCACAGATTGCGTGGCACCAGTTTTTACACGCCTGACATTGTATCCATTTTTCTTTAGCTTTCGATTGGGAATAGACTTCATTGCAGTATATGCATGCAATGTCATCGTCTGCATTTTCAAAGACGTTCACCTCCGCGTTGCCGTCACTTTCAATCAGAATTTTCTTTTTCACTGCCTCAGCAACTTTTCTTTCCTGTTGTCTCCTTTCCTTTAGCTGTTTCTCTTCATGTTTTGTTTTAAGTCCTTGTATGAATGGAGATGCTGTTAACACATTTCCAGTTTGAGTTTTACGCTTTTATTTGCTGCTGTTGCTCTGCATAACTGGAAGTGGTGAAATTTCCAACAGAGAGACCGTACTATCCCCTGGAGTATTTAATTTGCTAGACCCTGCCACGAAATCAGATTCATTTTCTTCAGAAGTTCCTGATAACTCTTGAGTTTTGGGAGATGCAAGTATGGCAACAACAGTATCAATTGATTGACTTTCCGGACGATCAGTTACTAAACTAGCTGCAAATAAATGCTTATTTCTGGGTTTCGTAATCTAAAACCCTTCAGCCATTCCCATCCTGCTTTTTTTGTATCACGGGAAAATCTATGAGGAATGCTATTTAATTCACAAAACTGATATGCAAGTTCACGTAACTCGTTTGTAGTGATACCAAAGAGCATTATCTCCAACTTTTGAATATGCTCTACCAATTCTTTTTCCACGTAAACTGGCATTGTAGACGTATACCGACCCAGACCTTTATTGTTACCATTAACTCGTTTATTTTTGTTCTGAGCATGTCTTCGGAGTGTAACTTGGAGGACATCAAATTGCTTGGAAGCAGCTAGCCAACCCATGTCACCTCTGCTGACGGCTTAAATTGCCAGTTGCATTGCCTCTTCAGACCAAGATTGTCTTGCAGTTTTACATGCATAGCGCCCAACCATTCTGTAAAACCAACAATAAACGGTATACAGTCGCAAAGAAAGAGGCACCTGAATAATCCCCTACAAAGATAAAATGACATACCTACCTATGTCATTCTACCTTTGCACTGCATATGTCATTTTTTCAGACAAACACCTTACATATTATAACCTAAAAACATTCCATTTTTTACAGTAGTCCTACAATTCAGATGCGATAAGTTTTTGAATAAAATAATCATACTCACCTGAGAAATCCGTTGTCAACTAGCGCAGCAAAAAAACTTTTCACGAAGCACAGCACAGATTTGGCAGTAGGTAATACATGCAGTTTCGAACGGATCAGATCCAAAGTTCGACTGATACACAGTAGCATTTGTTTTTCATGTAAATGGCTGCATATATTGCACAAAAAGCATGTAAATATTAAAAATCGTACTATGTTATTTGAACTTGATATAACATTTTAGACACAATTCCCCTACATACGTATGAAAACAAAAATTAGAATGTTCAACACAAATATAAAAACGATATTGTTATACGACAGAATCGTGGACAACAAACGAAATGCGTATACAGTGCTTTCGTAAAGTAGTGGATAAATTCGATAAAACATTTTAGAAGGGTTTTCACAGAAAATCCTCGGACACGTCAACCTTACTTTTTATGAGCGCATCTTTCCTGATAATTGTCATTTTTCGATCGTCTTTTGTTTTCGCACTATGACATCATCGACAATTTTTTAAATGGCTCCCCATACTTTTGTTCACGAATTTGGATACAGCACATTTTTCTGCGTACGACATTGTCACAAACGTATGACCTTGACCTTCAGTTAATTTAACCAATTTTTATAAAATGACAAAGACCTATTCAATAAACACTTGAAATACACTACCTTTTGACAAACAAAAGATAAGAAATGCATTCTTTCGAAAAATAACTCCAAACAACTGCCAAAACCGTCTTTTTTAAATTTTTATTGGTCTACTCTAATCACTTTACCATACATTTTTGAAACTTTGGGACTGATTATTTCAAAAACTTTCCTCTTCAAGGTCATATGTTTTTGACAATATCGTACGCAGAAAAATGTGCTGTATCCAAATTCGTGAAAACAAGTATGGGGAGCCATTTAAAAAAAATGTCGATGACGTCATGGTGCGAAAACAAAAGACGATCGAAAAATGACAATTATCAGGAAAGATGCACTCATAAAAAGTAAGGTTGAGGTGTCCGAGGATTTTCTGTGAAAACCCTTCTAAAATGTTTTATCGAATTTATCCACTACTATACGAGAGCACTGTAGAGAGGTTACAGATATTCATAAATGTGTGCCTCAGAAAAACTCTGGGAATATACTGGCCGGAAATAATTACTAATGAAGAATTATGGGAATAAACGCAACAAGAACCAATAAAGGTAACAATAAAAAAAAAGAAAATGGAAATGAATTGGCCATACCTTGAGAAAACCAAATACTGATATAGCAAAACAAGCACTGGAACACAATGTAAGAGGTAAAAGGAAGAGAGGAAGACCAAAAGTCACATAGAGAAAGAAGACACAAAATGAAATTACTGAAACAGGATTACAATGGAATAAAATCAAAAAGAAGGTAAAGGATAAGACCGAATGAAAAAAACTATGTGATGTGTTGGGTGTAGTGAGCTAGTGAAGGACAGAAGTGTTAACTCAACTACACAGAAAAAAAAAACAGAACAGTGAAATAATAAGAGTGAACCGGTACAGAGTTGGCAAGTTACCACATAGGCGGAAACGGCAAAAAATGCAGAAGAATCGTTGCCGTAAACGACGCCCTATGCTTCTGATGGGGCGACAGGATTGATGATGACAATTCCGTAATGGGAAAACAAATCACAATAAAGGACAAAACAGCGAGGACCACATGTAATAATCAATATTATATAAATATCAATAATAATAGACAAATGTGGGCAAACAATGCCCATACAGAAAATAATCATATAATTAATTAAATATATCCTAACAATCATTGTAATGTATTCAGCTTGAGATATGCTATACCTTATACTTGATACCGGGAATGGTTTGCCAAAAGTATAAGAAGGTTGAGTCAGAATTTCTCAACCTTTTAGTATTTGCGACCCAATTTTTAATCATAATTCTCATCGCCCCCCCCCTCTCATACAATATTTTGTTTCTACAAACGTCAGTAAAAGTTTAACTTTTAACGCATGCTGTCAGTGTCTAAAATGTGATTTTATGGCACTGGTGCTAAAAGTAATTACTTTTAACACTAGTGCTGAAAGTAAATGACGTGATTTACTATTAACACTGGTGCGATATTATAAAAAAATTAAGAAATTTTTAATCAAAGGAATATTTATTTACTTAATTAAATGTACAGTTAGAGAAACTGCAGAATAAGTAATTTGAGGTGGATAGTGTTTTACTTGCAAACAAAAAATTTTCTTCAGCGCTGTCACGAGATTTGAAGTTACTTGTCAACAAACGATCGAATTTTCATTACCTTAGCAACAATAAACTTCATGAATAATTGGGTTTCAAAACGATATTTTATAAATTTAATATCGTAAGAAATGCATTGATTTGTTCTTTTAATGGTGTTTGTAGAAAAAATAGTGTATGATACACGTGCTAAAAGTGATTTTATTTTGTTCGCCTTCGGCGTCGTGTCCCAAACTTCCCTTCTCACAAAATAAAATGTCACTTTTACCACGTATGTCGTATATCATAAATAACTATTACTAAAATCGTGATGTAATTGTAATATTAGTTTCTATTGAATTGTATTTTGACGCTAAAGCTACACTACGATCTTAATTCTTAATTACAAACCTTAAAAATTATCACGAATAGATAAATTTATTGATATTGGCAACACCGATCCGCTGCATTGATAAAACCAGAATCGATGCCTCTCTATTGCTCTCTGTCTTACGTCCACTACATCGGACATTCTCGCACCTTCGCGAGTCGTTCCGATTTGTCTCGAACATTCTGGAACGTCTGCGCGACCGCGACGCAAGCGTGTATAAATGCTGCACCTTGTTCAATTCCAGCCAGTCTCAGTCGATTCGATCCTTCTATCGTGAACGTGTATGTTGTAATTTGCGTGTTAACTGCAATTCACGGTATTCGAGTAGTAGTAGATTTATACAGAATCATGGATAAATATTTAAGTGGACGTAAGCGAGCATTAGACTATAGTGAAACATCAACAAGTGCACAGACGAGCGTGGTTCCGAAGGTAAAATCAAGAATCTTTTCTGCACTTTGTAAAGACATGGGCGCAGTACATTCGGCGTCACTATTTTATTGCGAGGGAAGATAGTTATTTGTGGAAACGTGTTTATGAATTAAGAGATGAAGTCGCCATTTTTCTAGAAGAGGAAAACCGACCGGAAGCCTAGAAGTTTCGAGATGATTTATTTGTGATGAAATTGAGGTACTTGGTCGACATATTCGAGAAATTAAATACCTTGAATCTTCAACTCCAAGGAGCAAACACACATATGTTGAATACGAGTGATACAGTTGCTTTTTGTAGAAAATTGAAATTGCGGAGCAGAAATTTAAAGCAAAGAAACCTAGAAATGTTTGAAAATGTGAATGAATGTATTGAAACTTACAAGGCTGGAGAACATCATGTTCAACAAACCTTATTAAACAGCAAAGTATCTACATTTATCGGTGTAGTGCGTGTAACGTGCAACCTTTCAAATTTATCCATTAGTGATTCTGAATACAATTTTCTGTACAACTGAAATAACGCCATTCTTCCGTATAAAGCAGAAACACCCTTAAGGCTGCGTGTGAAGCTGAGAGAGAGAGGGAGAGGGTGCGAGAGGGTGAGAGAGAGGGAGAGAGTGAAGGAGTGAGAGAGAGGGAGAGAGAGAGAGAGAGAGAGAGAGAGAGAGTTGGTCATACTGCATAACAAATGCTGTACCAAAAGACAACAGCATTATATAAATTTACTGCACCAAAAGCGACCAGTATTATGTAAATTTTCAAACATTTTAATTACACTATATTTCCCCTGTGAACTGTTCAACCAAGTTGAAAACTTAGCGTAGATGGTTGTACACTGTTCTTTGATAGGCCTTATTTAAGCATCGAAAGTAGTTCAAATAACACAAATACTAACCTACATAACCTAAAAGAATAAGGTGATAAAGTTTAAAAAAAATACTTCTTCATCATAATTATTGACAGCCTTTTTCGCCCCACTGCTGGGCATCAGCCACTTCTCTGCCACGTGTTCCTCCTCAGCGCTAAGATACAAAAAACCGCTTAATTACCAAATAACATTTTTACTATTACTATTTCTATAATAAAGGTGAGTAATATTCACATATTTACCTACTTCATACAGTTATATTGTTGTGCATTTGTATTGTTTACTCACCCATTGCCTTAAAATTACAAAAAGGCAGATAACAAAGAGCAGTTGTTTACTACAGAACATCTACATATCAACATGGAAGCGTTATCCGAAAAGAATGATGTCAAATCCGATAGTAGTGTAATTTTGCTATCAAATTTTGCACAGTTTCCATGTGATATCTGGCATCAAACCAAAAGCAAGGAAGATGTATATCAGAGTGAGTGGGAAGCGAAAGATAAATATGCATTATGCACATTAAATCAATTATAAGCTAAATAGTATAAGCACATAAATAATAATACAAGATGGTTTTGTTTCAAAAAACAATTATAAAAAAGTTTACTTTGCATGGCGTTGTAATTTGTAGTAACTAATATTAGTATGAAAACTTCCATTAAAATTGATCAAACATTTGTACTTTAATAATGAGCTTTAAAACTTTATGATTGCCTAATAGTTATTTATATAAAACCGGAAAACTTTGAGAGTCTGTTTAAAATGACCTCCTGCTAATTTAGTTTGTTATGTTTTTTTCAGTAGTTTACTTATAAACGTACATATGTTACAGTAAAACAGGAAGAGATTCAAACATTGGGATTGCCTTCAGAAGTGTCTGATTTAAATCATGATGCTAAATATGATAATGATTGGTCCATTAAACTGGAATCATTACATGAAGAATTATATATAAAGACTGAAATCTGTAGTAACGATGAAGACCATGTAATAACAGAGCCTGCATTGAAGTGCATCGTGCAACCAAGTGTTAAAACTCATACTGGGGAAAAGTTATATAAATGCTATCTTTGTGACTACAGAAGTGCACAAAAGACTAGCTTGCGAAGTCATATGAGAACTCATATAGGAGAGAAACCATTCAAATGCGATATATGTGTCTATAAAAGTGCATACAAGAATCACTTGCAACGACATATGAGCACTCATACAGGAGAGAAACCATTCAAGTGCCATATATGTGACTATGGAACTGCACAGAAGAATATCTTGCGGAGTCATATGAGAACTCATACTGGAGAGAAACCTTTCCAATGTGATATATGTGACTATAAAAGTGCATACAAGAATAGCTTGCGGCGACATATGCTAATTCATACAGGAACGAAAAATTTTAAGTGCAATATTTGTGACTATAAGAGTGCACGCAAGATTACTTTGCAAAATCATATGAGCACTCATACTGGAGAAAAATCTTTGAAGTGCGATATATGCAACTATAAAAGTGCATACAAGAGTCACTTGCAACGACATATGATCACTCATACAGGAGAGAAATTCTTCAAGTGCAATATATGCAACTATGAAAGTGCACAGAATACTAACTTGAAACAACATATGAGCACTCATACACGAGAGAAACCATTCAAGTGTGATATATGCAGCTATGGAAGTGCACAGAAGACTAGCTTGCGGATACATATGAGCACTCATACAGGAGAGAAACCATTCAAGTGCGATATGTGCCACTATGTAAGTGCTCAAAAGTGTAAATTGCGAAGTCATATGAGAACTCATACAGGAAAAAAGGAAGCCGCTTGAATGTTTAATTTATGATTGTCAGGTCGGTGTATATTGTATAAGTATATTTGGTAAGATAATTATTAATTGGTTTAAGCATTTTGAAGCTATTGTTATTTCATGCAGCAGTATTTAATGATTTATTATGTGCCTGTAATAATATTAGAAAAAAAGCTTAAAAGTTACTTGTATTTGTTGTAAACAAGCTAACCCTGTGTCTGGGCAGTGTTACAATACTGTAGCAATGGTTAGTAAGAGTTATTCAGGGGGGCAAATATTAGGAGATCCTGTTCTTTCATGTGATTTTCAGTGGGTTCCTTGTAAATTTATTTCAATTTGCCAGATTTAGTTTGTAATATGTGTGCTCTTGCCATGTATTGATTACTGATTAAACATATGCTGTTTTTTATTAGTGCAAACAATGTAGTAGTGTAATTTCTTTTGTTTTCTTTGATAATCTTCATTGTTACGTAGCTCCACACGGAACCACACATTTTATCGCCTACAATAATAGGTATGGTAAGTGTACAGTGTAAGCTTCTGATTTTATAATTAATTGAAATACTGCCGTTTTTACCTATAAAGCAAAAAAACCCTTAAGGCAGCTTGTGGAGCTTGATTTTACAGATCTTGAACGAACTTACATAGGACTCGTCAACGTTTATCAACCACTTCAAACGACTTCTACTAGGTGGAAAATATTTTAAGCAATTTACACGAAGATCGTAATTTCTGGAATGCTATGTGATGTTGCGCAAGTTAGAATTAAACTGTACAACTTTGGTTTTGCACAGTCAATATTTATGGAAAATTTTGTTGGTTATCCTGTACTTATAACGAATAATTCAACAACAGACAACAATATTCTTCTTATTACATAATACGTAAATTGACATAAGATTAGGATTACAAAAATGTTTATTTTACTTTATTAGCTTTGTGATCCGTTTTAACCTTGTTTGAAATCGCCTTAGCGAAGACGGTTGGTACAGAATTCTTTAATTCATCTTGTACGACGATCGAAAGTAGTCTCAATGACCCAATCGCTTCTCAAATTAGTTAACCTGAAATAATATTCTGATTGACCTCAGAATTGTTCTAGATAATAATGTGTTGTTAACAAAGTAGCGCTAATAAAAAATTTTTATTATTAAACATTTCTACAATAAAGGTAAGTGATATTAGCAAATTTATTTTATACAATTACATTTGGAATTTTTGAATTGTCTACTTACCTATTGCCTAAACATTACAGAGTGGCTGTTTACAAAGAAGAACAATTCTTTACTACAAAAAAACGTGTGCATACCAAGATGTATAGCTTGTCTGACATAAATGAAGATGTCAAACCTAATATTACCAGTGTGACTTCGCTATCAAATTTTCCAGATTCTACATGCGATATCTGGCATGAAACCAAAATCAAGGACGAATTATCCCGCCGCGAGTTGGAAGCAAATGGTAAATTTGCATGTTATACTCAAAATCAATTCTAAGTTAAATAATACAAGCAAGTAAATAGAAGATGATCTTCTGTCAAAAACAATTTCTAAGAAAGTTTCCATATTTTTTCTTTGCATGTCAATGTAATTTGTAGCAACTGTAATAGTATGAAAACTTCCATTAAAATTGACCAAATATTAGTAGTTTAATGGTTTGTGGTAATACTTAATTATGTTTGAATTGATATTTAAAACCAAAACAATGTAAGCGTCTGCTTATAATCACCTTGTGCTAGTTTAGTTATGTAACTTTCAGTAGCACATATAAAGATGTACATACGTATATTACAGTAAAACAGGAAGAGATTGAAACATCGGAATTGTCTTCAGATTTGAAGCATGATGCTAAATATGGTAATGATTGGTCCGTTAAACTGGAATCCTTACATGAAGAATTAGATATAAAAACTGAAATCTGTAGTAACAATGAAGATCATGTAATAATAGAGCCCCCATTAAAGTGCACCACGCTTCAAAGTGTTGAAACTCATACTGACAAAAAGTTATACAAATGCAATGTATGTGACTATGGAAGTACACACAAACCCAGCTTGCGAAGGCATATGAGAACTCATACAGGGGAGAAACCCTTCAAGTGTAATATGTGTGATTATGAAAGTGCGCACAATAATAGTTTACGAAGTCATATGAGCACTCATACAGGAGAAAAACCCTTTAAGTGCAATAAGTGTAACTATGAAAGTGCACAAAAATACAGCTTGCAAATGCATATGAGAACTCACACAGGAGAGAAACCCTTTAAGTGCAATATATGTGTCTATGAAAGTGCACAAAAAAATAGTTTGCGAGTTCATATGAGCACTCATACCGGAGAGAAACCCTTTAAGTGTTATAAGTGTGACTATGAAAGTCCACAAAAATATACTTTGGAAAGGCATATGAGCACTCATAGAAGAGAGAAATCATTCAAATGTATTATGTGTAACTATGAAAGTGCACGTAAGAGTCACTTGCAAAGGCATATGGTTACTCATGTAGAATAGAAACCGTTCAAGTGCGATAAGTGTTACTATGAAAGTGTGCGTAAGATTAGACTGCAAAGACATATTATAAGAACTCATAAAGGAGGAACAGGAACTAGTTGAATGCAAAATTTATGATTGCCTAATTGTCAAGTATATATTGTATAAGTATGAATGGTAGGATAATTAATAATAGATACAAACATTTAAAACTTGTAGCATGTTAATGGGAACGTTGTTTTCTTGAAAATCTTGTTTTATGCTGTAGAATTTGTAAGATTTTTCATGTGCTAGGAATAATATTTATAAAGCAATCTTAAAGTTATATTTATTTGATATAAACTAACCAAACCTGCGTCTATGCAGTATTATAATATTATAAACGAACTCTATAACCAGTACAGCTAGTATAACATATTTAGGCTGTTGGAATGGTGTACAAACGTGCTCAAAAATGCATAGAACAAGACGGAAATGTTTTCGAGCACATGATCTAAGTTTTTTGTTTGTTTTTACTCTTTTAGTTTAATACTAGCTTTCCCTTTACGTCCTTATAGTTGTTTTAAGTGAATTAATTATTAATTAAGCAAAGTGTATTAATTTTTCGACAACTAGCCAATATCTATATGATTTTCCTTTAAATGCTTGTAGTTCGTTTATTTATAAGTTTAGGGTATTTATGTATTAATAAATTTTGTTTAAAATTAAATTATCGTTTAAAATATGCAAAAATATACAGGGTGTTCCGTTTAAAAAAATGTTGTTTTTTTTAATATCTCGAAAACGCGAAGTTCAATTGTTTTTAAAATTTTACCATCATAATCGGAAGAAAAAACGCTACTACTTTGGTAATTTAACCAACATCGTATCTTTAGTAGTAACAAAGTTGGCAATAGTGCCGACTTCAATTTGAACACCTGTATAAGTATATACAGGGTGTTTCAGAAAGACTAGTTTAGTTAAAAATAAACCGATTGAACCTAATATACCTTAGACAGAAAGTCCTTCCTTAAGAAGTAATAGGGCCTTAAAGTTCAATTTTTTATTTTTTCGTTTTATTGTAATTTTCACAAATCTAAAGATATTTCTTTGAAATTTGGTACACATACTTATCATTATGTAGTACAGTCACAGAATTATTTTCATTAACCATACTTGACCGTAAGAGGAACTTAACCTACCACTGAAATTTTATATTAGCTCTAACTTTCTTATTAATAGAACATTTTAAAATTATATGTTATTTTCTGAAAGAGACTTAAAAAGTACAAAAATAAGGTACTCTTAGTTCATACGCGTAAAGGCAACCGTTTGCCTTAAAATGCTTGTCCCAAGTTTTGGGCTGTCGTTACGACATGCAATTATCAGGTAGCCATGATCGCAAAAACAATGAGTAGTGCTTGTGACCTGCAGTAAAGAACAATGCTAAGTCAATTAAATACTTTGGTGTTATAGAAATAGTATTTTTAATTTCTGTTTTGTTTACGAAAATGCGTCGACATAACGAATGTCCAGGAATTTTCGTAAACAGAAAACAGAAATTAAAAATACTATTTCTATAACACCAAAGTATTTAATTGACTTAGCATTGTTCTTTACTGCAGGTCACAAGCACTACCCATTGTTTTTGCAATCATGACTACCTGATAATTGCACGTCATAACGACAACCCAAAACTTGGGTCAAGTATTTTAAGGCAAACGGTTGCCTTTACGTGTATGAACTAAGAGTACCTTATTTTTGTATTTTTTAATTCTCTTTCAGAATAATAAAAATAATAAAAATAAAATTACAATAAAAAAAAAAATTTGAACTTTAAGGCCCTATAACTTCTTAAGGAAGGACTGTCTGCCTAAGGTATATTAGGTTTAATCGGTTTATTTTTACCTAAAGAATCTATGATTAAACGCTGGCCCATTCTTTCTGAGACACCCTGTATACATATATGCTGTGATTGGCTTCCAGGAATTCTTCCGCGTAGCAACTTCTTGGCCCTGGGACGGACCGGGGTGGTTGTCTTGACGACGTTTCAGCAAAGTCACATTTGCCATCTTCAGGTCTTGTCGGATAACTTTCTGCTGGTGCTTTTTGTAATACGACTGTTGACGTTCGTTTCCGCTGGGGCTATATAGACTTCTTGACCGTTCCGTGCGGTTGCGCTTTGTTGATTACGTTCGATGGAACCTAACTCAACCAATGTAGAACATGATTTATGTAAATTCTTACTGCACTACCGAAAAGCTTCTCATTCAGTTACAAGAAAAAGCCTAGTTGAAATGATGTTCAATAGGAAAATTAGATCACGGTTGGATGAAACTAAAGAAACATTTGCTGGAGTCAGAGGAAGCACACATTATAGACACACGGAACCTTATAATAGGTACATTAGTCTCTGCTAGGGATTATACAGGGTGTCCCATAACGTGAGGTCGCTACTTCATCTAGGTGTAGGAGAGTTGAGAAGAAGTCGAAACTAAAGAGTAGTCATTTTCTCTAAATCGAATATTAAAGAAGTTATGGCTTGTTTTAGTTAAATACTGAAGCAGCCAAAACAATAAATGATATTAAGTGGTATTTGATACAAACTGCGTACGATATTATGGAAATGATATTATTTACTTGTATGTTAAACAGTAAAGCACCTTAAAGTTGATTCCTCTCTGCTTGCGCTTATTAATAGTGTGGATAATGTTTACTTTTACAACGCGAGAATACGCCTATATCCATTACTTGTACGGTTTTTGTGATGGAAACTCGGTAGCAGCTGATCGAGAATATGGGTTGAGATTTCCAAATCAGCGACTACCAGAGCGACGAGTTTTCCAACGAGTGCACAACCACCTACGTGAACACGGAACTTTCCCGAAATCGTCGACTGAACGTTCAATAGAGCAAGTACTAGGCAACGAGGATAACATACTGCGAGAAATTTATAATAATCCCAGCACCTCTTTTCTTCATGTACTTATCTACACCAGTTGGTATACCACGAATGCGAATGCGAGTTTGGAAAACATTAAAACGTCATAGTTTATATTCATTTCATATCCAGCCTGTTCAAGCTCTCTTATCTACAGATTGCGCTAGTCCTATGGAATTTTGCCACTGAATAATTCAAAATCGAAACCTACATAATAGAATTTTATTCACGGATGAGGCAACATTTACAAGGAATGGATTCATGAATAGAAAGAACAGCCACTCTTGGGATTTGGAGAATCCACACGAAATCAGTGTCAAATTATCAACATAGGTTTTCAGTGAATATCTGGTGTGGAATTATTGATAACATGCTCATTGGTCCATTTGTTTTTGAGAACCATTTAACCGTCGATAGATATTTAAATTTCTAGAAGATCATTTACCAGGATTATTAGATGATGTCCCTCTGGCGATCAGACATCGTAAGTGGTACCAGCACGATGGTGTTGCCCTGCGCACTTTGCGTTACATGTTAGACAATTTTTGAATCAACTGATTGAAGGACGTGTAACTGATAGAGGAGTACAGCACCCCTGTCCCTCAAAATCTCCAGACTTAACTTGTTTAGATTATATTTGGGGCCATAGGAAAGGTATGGTATACCAAACACCATCAGAGACTGTTGAAGATCTTAGGAGACGCATTTTTGAGGCCGCAGAACTAATTCGGAGTAACAAAGATATGTTACGTAGGACAATCAGATCTCTCTTAAGGAAAGCCAGAATGTATCTCGAGAACAATGGTGGCCATTTTGAAATTGTAATTATTTAATAAATAATAATTTAACACTCTTATGTTTTGAAAACGGTTTACTTTAGGGCATAACTTTATTAGAATTTTTAACTATATTTGGTCTAAAGATTCGTACACGAAGTAGTGGCCTCACGTTGTAGGACACCCTGTATACACGATACAAAATGGGAATTTGGGAGGATTATCGAAAAACAAAGTAACTTACATTATTTAATGAAAGTTAGATAATGGTTTAATAAGGCGCAGACGCATAGGTAAATCAAATACGCGCAACCAAAATTGTCGATCTATGTTTTATTATACCAAAGAACAACAATTATTACCTTGCAAGTTTACAATATAAAATAGAAAACACAACACTACCCTTGACTCCAGCTTAAGTTAATTTGTTACTGGGTCTTGGTTTTCTGCTAGGTCCATCTCTTCGCGGCACTTGACAGAGTTGGTTTGGAATACGCCGGAAGTGATGTGGGGGGAACGGTTCTGCTTCCAACATGGCTGCTGTGAGCACTTTTCCTGTGACCTAAGCAACGAACGTTTGCTTTTTTTTTAATGTAAAACTGTTGCTTCACGGAGCTTCGTTACATTGCATAACCATCAGTGGAACAAGCCGGATTTAGAAGAAGGTATATGCGCGCTATGTGCATGTTATTTTAAAGACTTGTGAAGATTGTCGAATCAATACCAGATATGGAATAGTAGCTGAAATATACAAAACAAGAACAATGAAACTAATACGGACGTGGGTATTTAAAATAGAGTCCGACAAGGTGATACCCTATCGGCCGTATTAGGTAACATTGCTCTAAAAAATCTATTTACAGAATTTAATTGAAGGGCAGTGGAAATCAGTTTAAACGGTAGAAACTTTAAATGTTTGAGATACGCAGACAATGAAACAGTTGGATGAAAAGTTTAAAAAAATTGCTTTAACTGTGTAAACACAAAAACAGGGTTTAACGAGTGGTGAAGATTTCTTTATCATCGAAATACAAAAAGCACACGCCTAACATATCGAGGCTTACGTTTACTGAGGTCGTAGGCATGACAAAAGCGGACAAAGAAGATCAAGATGCCAAAATAATTCGATACGGGTGCTACTTGGTTGGGCAGTAAACTAACGTTTGTTCTTAACAATGAAACGTTTCCAAACCATCTAAAGTCAAAAGTTTTCGACTCCTTCATGTTAAGATATTTTAATTGTATCAATCAGATGTCACTAGATGGCATTGCCACTGTCACATGTGTATTGTGTGCTATAAATTAAACGACCAGTAGTCTGAAACTGCTCCCCAAGTTAAGTCTTTCATTCGCACCTTTTTCCCGCTCAAGCAATTGTCACGCCTATTTTAAATTTGGTAAAATAATCGATGAAGTGTAAAAACCCTCTCGGTGCTATGCCCTTGCTCCAGTAGGAAATTAATAACTTGACAATGTTAGTATCCCGGGAAACCCAATCGAAGATGAAGTGGATTCTAAACAAATAAATAATAGGCGCCACCGACTTATACATTTACTAACATCGTCCGAGGTGTAATATGGGAAGTCGGACCCTCTAGAGTCTGGATGGCTAATCACCTACCTTATTTCCGTGGCTCTTCTTATGTAAACTTAGCTTATATAAATCGTCGATAATGAAAAGACAGGTTGCAACCAAATCTCGTTTAATTTGAGATTAACCCAACACACCAGTATAATAAATAAAGTCCCAATTGTATGTAGAAAAGAATTAATTAAATAAACTTCGGGCAACACTCAAACAAATGAAGGACAGTAATTGCGCTTATTTGTACATCAAAATCTTAGATAACCAACGCAAAATCACGTTCGAGAGGCCTCACGAAGCGAAATCACGCGGACAAAACCGACCAATTCCAACTGAAAACTACAGAAACGCAATGTCGTCCCACTCTCGGAGTACCCTATACATAAACACGTAAAATAGTTCCCCAATACAATAAATTAAAAGTTTAATAATAATTAAAGTATATGTATGCTTAATTAGTTCCCCAACATTACAAACCCCTGTTACAATCACGTCAACGAAAATTGTTTATATAATAAAATAAGACAATCATAAATTTACAAATGTTCCGTCCTCAAAAATATTAGCGTGAAATAATATTAATTCGCTTCCCTGTTGCAAGTGTGCTGTCCATCTCTGCAAGCAGTTTCACGATGTTATCACCAAGGCCAGCGCTTGGAGCGGTTGAGGGAAAAAACTAGCCCAACGGACTTGACAATGCCTGTGATCTTAGTCGACCTTATCAGCAGACTTTCCGCCCAAGCATATTTTGCCTAAATTAAAATTACAGCGCAAATTAGTTTCGAAGTCTGGAAAAAGTTTAGACTGAACAATCTTCCTATTACTAAATAACTCACCAGTGGCTGGTAAACTGTCAAAAAAAAGAACTCCCAGCTTGACCGGAATACTACTAGATTGGAATTACTAATTCCTGGAATTTTGATTTCCACAACCAAGGAACCCCTCCTGTGCCGTGATGTTTCAAATCGGAAATGTATTTTCCAAATCGCGAACGATTTATTATAATAATAACACACGTTGCACGTATATGTCCGATCAACTTCAATACTCCTCGTTCCTCGACTTCCTAGAAAATTTTTGTCTCCCCCTCAATTTTTCGAAACTCCGCTAATATGCGCATAAATCTACCTTGTCTTCCGAAATGTAAAATGCAAAATGGGTTGCTTCCAACCAGCGCGGAATTCGTTACACAATACCACAACACTTTATATAGCGTATATTCAGTTATGGCACGCAAATCATGATATGGACAAATAAACTCATTATAAATCTTGAAATAACGCTTAGAGATATGTATGTATAAAATAAATCTAGAAATGGGAGCAGAAAACAGCTGGATAATCAGAATCTTACCTTCGAGACCAGGAACTGGCAAGAGGAACACCGCACAACCTCCAAAGATATCGCAAGGCGATATAGCTGAAATTTAATCATCTGAAACAACCAGCGAAAGCTCTATTTGCGATTAATGTCCTTTGACAACGTTTTATGAATATGACCCAGGATATGATCGCCTGCCTCGTAATAATAACGATACATCGTCAGTGTCTTTTTCACAACGAATTTTTATGTTACTTACATCAGATTACCTGTTTAGGAGATACTAAAGTTAAAAAAATTTTGCTTGGTTTGGTTTGCTTTTTTCTAATGAACACTATAAGAACATAAAATTAACTGTTTTAGTTAAATAGTATATAATTGATTACCGCCGCTTGTTATACTAGACTTTGAATCATCCTGTATAATAATTCGGTTGGTGTTGTTGCAAATATGTTGCCCTCAAGGCGAACCAAACAGCAACCGCTCGTGTTCGTTTGGAAATCCATGACGTCACATAGTAAAGTTGGTCCGTCATTTCACCGACCAGCGTTGGGAGCTGGTTCGGAGGTTGGTTTATCTGTATCTCTCTCTTTCAGAACTTGTTCTCTCTGTTTATTTACGAAATTTTGAAATATTTCCGCACATGTTAAAATGTCTCTTGTTTGGAAAATATTTGCACAATATCTGTTTTTTATTAGTGCCTCTAACAAAGAAAATGCATTCTATAATGCTTTTGTTAGCGCAAATTTTGCAGTCTTACTACACCGTGCAAGCGAAGTAAAAACCCTCAGATCTATTGTGAATGGAAAAGTCGTAGACTTTCAAGAATGTCTTGAAAATTGCATTCAGTTATTAAGCAGCAAGTATTTTTTTTTTTAATTTTGAATTTTCAGGTGTTTCGACTGGCGCGGTCATTAACACCCCGGTACAGTTAATAATATTACATTGTTATTCATACATATGCTACTTTATAAGTGAGAATTACTAGATGGATATCTTACAAATTTTAATAAATTGGAGTGTGTTTGCGGCTGCCTGTGCGTTATTTCCAAGGGCTTCCTTTAGTGTATTAGGGATTCTACAATATTGCCTTTGTATTAGATATTTCTGGCATTCCATGATGATGTGTTCTACAGTTAGTCTTTTGTTGCACGTTTCACACATTTCTGGGTCGGTTTTTTGTAAAAGGTATTTGTGTGTCTGCAGTATATGTCCTATTCTTAGCCTTGTTAGTGTAACTTGTTGTTTTCGGATTTTCGGTAGTTCCCATACGGCAGTATTGTCTTTGATAGATCTTAGTTTGTTGTTAGTTGTTGAGTTCCATTGTTGGTTCCATTCTTCTTTTACCTTCGTTTTGACTATATCTTTGCAGTCTGATGCTGATATGGGGTGTTTGATTATTGCCGTCAATGTAGAAGCGTCCTTAGCGGCTGCGTCAGCTTTCTCGTTGCCTCTAATACCTATGTGGGATGGGGTCCAAATTAACACAACCTCGTTGTTAGTATTTGCGGTGGTGACCATATGAATGTTCGTTTGAATTTCCTGTATGGTTGGACTTTTCGTGTAGATATCTACAATAGTTTGGAGGGCACTCATAGAGTCTGTACAAAAAATAAACTTTTTGGTTTCCCTGGTCTATTCACTAATATATTTAGGCGCTTTTAGTGTGCTGTATTCTTCTGCTGTGTATGAGCTGGCATGTTTGGATAGGTGATATTTGAAACTTCCTTCATTGGTAATTATGGCTGCTCCTGTTTCACGTTCATTTTTTGATCCATCCGTGTATATGTGTTCAAAAGTTTGGTATTTGTTGCATATTTCACTAAATACTTTTTGGTAAATCGTTGGGCATGTTGTATTTTTTGGGTACTGAGTTAGTGCTAAGTTGTAACGAGGTTCCTTCAATAACCACGGTGGGATGTCATTGTATGTTTTTCTTTGTATGTTTAGGATGGGTAGGTGGAACTTGGTTGCGTATTTGTGTATCATTTGTTGGAGGGGTGATTTACGTCTGAGTTGGGTTATGTTATTTATGGTTTGGAAAATGTAATCATATGTTGGGTTTTTTGAGTTACTTGCCAGGTTAACCACATAATTCAGTGTGAGTTGAATTCTTCGGATCTTAAGTGAAGGTTCTCCAGCTTCGCATAATATGCTGTTAACAGGACTAGTTCTAAATGCTCCCGTTGCGATTCTTATTGCTGCATTATGTATGGGATCTATTAGCTTTAATGTGGTAGGTTTGGCCGTGGAGTAGACTATGCTACCGTAATCTATTTTGGATCGAATCAACGCCTTATATATATTAATCAGCTGTTCTCGTTGTGCTCCCCAATTGATGTTGCCTAGTATTTTTAAAATATTTCATGTTTTCGAACACTCTGATTTTAGTGAGCGGAGGTGTGGTGTCCATGTTAATTTTTTGTCCAACGTTATGCCTAAAAATTTATTGGTGTTAACGTAGTTTATATTTGAATTTTTTATTTTTAAAATCGGGTCATGGTGTGCATTACGTAGTCTACAGAAGTGCATAGCTTTTGTTTTGTAGCTGCAGAATTTGAATCCTGTCGTAGATGCCCATTGTTCTAGGTTGGTTATAGCATTTTGAAGTTGGTTTTTAACGGTTGTTAGATTTTTTCCCTTGTGGTAGATCACTAAGTCGTCCGCAAACAATGAGGCTTTTGTTCTGCGTGGGATGTACGCCATTATTTTATTCATTGCAACTAGAAATAGCGTCACACTTAGAATTTCTCCTTGGGGTAGTCCGTTTTCTTGTGTTTTTGTTTCGGAAAGACATTTGTTTGTTTTGACTTTGAACTTACGTTCGGAGAGAAAGTTTTCTACGTAGTACAGAAGGTTTCCATCAAGTTTATATTCTTTTAGCGAGGTTATTATGTTGTATTTCCAAGTGGTATCGTACGCTTTTTCAACATCAAAGAAAATGGCTAGTAAGTGTTGTTTGTTTCTAAATGCATCCTGTATTTCTGATTCCATGGCCACGATTTGGTCTATTGTTGAGCGTCCACTTCTGAAACCGCTTTGCATGGGATTTAGTATGTTGTTTGATTCTAGGTACCACATAAGCCTTTTGTTGACCATTTTCTGTAGGATTTTGCTTAGGCAGTTAGATAAGGATATTGGGCGGTAGTTACTCGGATCAGTTCTATTTTTTCCAGGTTTTAATATTGGGATAGTTAATACTTCTTTCCATTTGATTGGGTATACATTATTGATCCATATGTGGTTATATATATCTAGAAGGTAATTATTGGTCTCCAAAGGTAAGTGTTTTAGTATTTCGTATGGAATCCCATCTGGTCCTGGGCTGCTCGTTGTTTTAAGTTCTTCAATGGTTAATTTCAGTTCTCTTTGGCTGAATGGTTTGTTTATAGGCATGTCATGGTTGGTGTTTATTTTTATAGGTGAACCCTCACTTTCAATTTTGGTATTTAAAAATTGGTCATCGTAATGTTTATTGCTTGAATTGTATTCGAAAGTTTCCGCTAGTAAGTTAGCTATTTGTTGAGGATTGGATATGGCTTCTGTTCCTTTTTTTAGTAGGGGAATATGGTAGTTAGTTGTGTTGTAACCTTTTAATTTGTGTATTTTGTCCCACACTTTGGATGAAGGGGTTTCTGCATTTATGGAGGAAACGTAGTCTTGCCAGCTTTGTTTCTTACTTTGCAATATTGTACGTCGAGCTATGGCCCTGGATTTTTTATATGCTATAAGGTTTTCTATCGTTTTATTTTTCCTGTATTTATAAAATGATCTTTTGTTGTCTTTTATTGCTTTTTTACATTCCAAATTCCACCATGGAATGATCTTTCTACCCACTATGATGGTTTTTTCTCCTATTGCTTCGTGTGCTGCATTTATTATATGCGTCGTAAAGTTTTGAACTATTGTGTCTATGTTTTCTCCATTTGTTATGTTATTTTCAGAAATTTTTGAGAGTTGCGAGAATAGTTCCCAATTTGCTTTTTTCAGTTGCCATTTCTTGAAATTTTCAGGTTTCTCAGGTGGCTTTTTTGAAAGAAATGTTATTTTAATGGGAAAATGGTCACTGTTGTATAAGTAGGGTAGAGTTTCCCATGTAAGGTCTGGTCCTAGTTTTGCGCTACATATTGAGAGATCTATGTTTGAGAATTTTCCGGTTTTTGAGCAGAAATGTGTTGGGCTATCATCGTTTAGGAGTACTGTGTTGTCATCGATGATTCGTTCAATTGTTTGCCCCTTTTGTCATTGTATGGAGATCCCCATAAGTTATTATAACCATTGAAGTCGCCTACCAGTATAAATGGTTTCGGGAGTTGCTGAATCAGATTATTGATTTCAGATTGGTCGGTTTTGTAGTTTGGTGGGATATATATGGAACATATCGTGGTTTTCTTTTTTAGTACGTATGCAGCGACTGCTACTGCTTCCAGATTTGACTGTAAATTAATTTGTTCAGCATACGATTCATTGTTAACAAATATTGCTACGCCGCCACTGGCGTTCTTGTCGTTTGTCCTATCTGTCCTAAATGTTGTGTATCCTATTAGTCTGGCATTTTGATAATTATGGAGACGTGTTTCTTGTAAACAAATGTATTGGGGTTGTATTTCTTGTAGAAGTTTTTGTAGTTCACCTATGTGTGCGTGGAACCCATTGCAGTTCCATTGTATTAATGTCATGTGCGTGGATTCTGTATATTGTTGGCGGGTTGTTGATGTGTTGGGAGTACAGTTACTTTCGTTTGATATTTCCATGTTATTGAATTAAGGATTCTTGACTCGAGAATATAGCAGCGTCTAGTTCGTCCTTTATTTGTTTTTTAATTTTATTTATTATTCTAGTGAATCTGCCTTTAATTGGTTTATGTTTGAGGTGGGGGTATAGCTCTGCTAACATGATTAGTAGGTTGCTTACGTCTTTTGTGTATTCTCTCGCGGTTGTTAGTTGTTCGTTATGTCCAGTAACATTTTCCATAAATTCCTTTAGTTCCTCAAATGTTAAAGCATATTTTTGTTGGTTAAGTGCGATTATATCTTTTAATGGCAAAAGTTGTTCTTCAATGTTTGCGTCATCTTTGTGGTTTTCGAATCGTATTTTCTTTTTGGGAGTTTTCTTCGTATCTGGTTCGTTGAAGTTCGTTTTGTTATTTGTATTGCCATTTTCGCTAGTGCTGGCCGTGTTTGGTTGGTGGTTTTGTGCTTCATAGTTATTATTTTCGTTTTCGTTTGAGGAGGTGAGCGATATTTCAGATGCTGATCTTTTTGGGTTGACTCCATTTCTTTCGGTGGTGGGTTCCGGATTTTGGCCGATGTTCTGCGATTGGTAGTTGTTCAGGTTGGTCATTTCTTCATTGGGCTGTTGATATGTGTTCGGGCAGGCTGACGTTGTATGGCCTATTTGTCTACAGGAGTAGCATAATGTTTCTGTTGACAAAAAAATTCGGTAACTGATTTCTTCATGGTTAATTATAATCGACTGTGGGATAGAGACAGTTTCATCAGGAGAGATATATACCTGTCTTCTGAAGCTGAGGATGTGACTGAATTTACTATTTACTAATCCTGCCCTTAGGAATGTGATAGGTGAGACTAGTTTTAGTTTTAGTTTTCGTAGAGTGTCTTCTATTAGAGTATGTGGTATTGTTGGGCATACATTGGATATAATTAATCTCTGGGCCGGAGTTACCAATTTTCTTGTGTCGATAAGAGCATTTCCTATTTTTATTTGTCTGTGATGAGACACAAAATCGTCTGCTATTTGTTTATTTATAAAGTATATGCAAATTCTGTTGTTGGACATTCTTGATGCGAAGGTAATATTTTTTGGGTTAGTAGTTGTAGCTATAACTGATAAGTATTCCTCTAGTTTAACTCCTTCGATTGCGCTCAAGATTATTGTCTGGTCTTTGTTAATAGCTTTAGTTTCATTTTGTGGTTCTTTTCTTAGGGTCTTTGCGAAATTTTGAGTTGGTTGGGTGTTTGTTGAATTATTATATGAATTTGGATGTTGGGTGGAAGTATTTAGTGAGGGTAGTGGCATGATAAAGGGAAGGGTAGTAGTTTGGGTTTGAATTGTATTTATCTGGTCTTGTTGGGACATTATCTTTTGTTAGAGTGCATATGTATGTGGTTTTATGTAGATTAGCGTATCGCGTGGGCCGGCCCGGCCGTGCGGCCGAGGTCCGTCTATTCGCTTGTAAATATTGTTTCAGTTGTTCTGTTTATTACTTGTTAGTTTGTAATACTTAATTATGGGGATGATATAATTGGTCATTTATCTAGCTGACTTATGGTAAATTAATTCGGTGTGGAAGCACTCGCGGATTTTTATTTCACGGTTGGCTTTCACAACGACGTTTACTCGCACACGGACTAGATCGGAATGGTATTTTGTTTAAATTCGATAATATGAAATTCAATACAAACAGAGAAAAATTCGTATTCCTTGAACAAATTGTATTGTAGCATAAAAATACAATGCTTTAATTCTACTGGAAAACTGTACAATTGATACAAATTTCATTGTTTAAATTAAAGTTTGCGCTATTTTGTCCTCAACACATAGCCAATTTTAACTTATTAGACAAAAACACATTTTTTATGATAAAAACAAAATTTGAATTGAAACTGTTGCACGTGTGTAAACAAACACCGCCGCAGTACCTAATTGGTTCGATTGCTTTTGTGACATAACATAACATAACCATTCAGCGACCACAAACAGCCGCTGTCAAAAATTCTGACATTTGTTGCAACCGGAACCAGAATCAGTGTGCAAATCGAACGCGCCTAGTACAGCAAACAGCAAAAAAACCGGATCACTTAGAATTTAATGATTTTATTTATTTATTTTATTTTATTATGCAAATATATTGGTCAAAATAGGTAACTAGCAGTAGGTTACAACAGTTTCGCCAGTTTAAATTCGTTTAACAAGATTTAATAGCATATTATTACAAATATTATAGGAAACTAAAAGTTGACAAAAACCCATTTAGATAATAAACAACAAACAAACTTATTGGAAAGGCTATCAATAGCGCGTGTTTCATTCTCTTGCCCTTATTACAGCTTCCATCCTCCGGTGGATACTTCGAATGACGCCCTGAATGTCGATTTGAGGAATATTGCACGACTCTTAATGTATTTTTTCAACATATCCCATACATGCTCAAAATATTCTGAACCGATATGCGCGCGCATGTGGCCGGGCATTTTCGTCCATAAATACGAACCCATCTCCAATAAACGGAGCGTATGGTACAACATGTTCCGAAAAGATCTCTTCAATGTACCTATGTGCGTTCAATGATCCATTTTCAGTGAAAACTAGCTCTGTGCGGGCGTTAAAAGATATGCCAGCCCAGACCATTATTGAATCTTTGTGAAACGGTGTCTTTGGAGAAAATGTACATTCGAAGTAGCGTTCTCCTGGCCTTCTCCACACTTCCCTCGACCATTTGGGGACGGTACAGCGACTCGGGACTCGTTTGAGAATAGAACATTGCCCCATTGCTGCTCTGTCCAACCTACGTGTTGTCTTGCAAACTGTAACCGAGCAATTCGATGTTGAGCGAGCAATTCTGGGCCTGTTGCTGGTTTGGAAGACCCTAATCCAGCTTCCTTGAAGCGTCTTCTTACCGTTCGCTCGCTTACATTATTCCCTCGCACCTCCGCCAACCGATTTCTTGCCATAGGAGCTGTTAAATGACGATCTCTTAAGACCATATTTTCAAAAAATCTATCATCACAGGCCGTTGTTACTCTTGGCCGACCTGATCCGGGTCTCCTTGTGTAGTTTTGGGTATGTTGAATTCGAAGGACAGCTCGATGAACCGTTGTGTAGGGTACATGAATAGCTCTTGCAGCATATCGAATGCTGCGCCCGTTTTCCACTAGAGCTACAACCCTGGCGACATCTTCAATGCTTAATGGCATTTTTCGATGCAGAATTAAGTAAAGCACAATACACTAACCCAACTGAGAACAGATCAACAGAAACAATTGCAATATTGCTATAAAAAGTGTAAACAAAAAATACAGCTTGCACAATAAGCATCAGTATTTTAGCAACGCTATAAAACTGATGACAGATAATTGAAGTTTTTGTTTCTTGGCTCATCATATAATATAGGGTCCGGCAGTGAAACAGGATGATTTGAGATGGGGTTCAGAGCTCATAAGGTGGTGGTGGGGACGAAAGCCGTTGGCTCCTCACCATCAGCAAGGCCTACCATTTAGTTTAGAGTCCGCCCGGTTTGTGCGAAGCAATCCTACCAGTGGCGTCACCGGTGTGTTTGAAATTGGGGTCAACCATAGGTTTTCCATTTTTAATATGGCATATTTTTGTTCTTTTTTTTCTTGTTGCAAATATGTACTACTAAATAATATAAAGATTAAAATTACATACACTTTTATATTTTAAATTATACAGGGTCCGGCAGTGAAACGGGATGATTTCAAAACTTCATTATTTTTGAAGAATGAATTTTTTATTAATTTATCATGTATAAATATGAAGTACAAGAATAGCCATTTGGCGTACAATACAAAAAAACTATTTTCTAAACACTATGTTCGCCAAATATCCTCCATTGAAATTTATGCATTCTTGAAGTCGGGCCTGGAAGATTTGCATGACCTCACGCAGCATATTGGCGGGTATTGCTTCAATCTCGTCCCGAATGCGTTGTTTGAGGGCTTGGATAGTTCTGGGTGGATCGGCCTCAAACACTTTCGTTTTTAATACCCCCATAAAAAAAGTCACAAGCCGTTAAACGGGATAGCGAGGGGGCCAAGTGATATTCCCGTTTCGAGAAATGACGTTGTTGATAATCACCCGGGTTAAGAGATTGCACGATCTGAATTTTGTAAGGGTGAAATTGAAGATCTTGATGGAGGATCCTTCTCACCGATCTGTCACTTATTGCAAGGCGTGCGGCATGACGTGCGGCCGATCGACGTGGACTTCTTTGCACCGCCTGTCAAACAACTTCGATGTTTTCAGGGGTTCGAACTGTTCTTGCACTCCCATCTCGTTTTTTAGTCGTCGATCCAGTTTGCTCGAGGTTGTGTACCCACGTTCGAATTGCGTTATCTGACGGAACAGGCTAGTTGCGCGGTATATTAAAATGACGTCGGAAAACGCGACGCGTTTGAATAAAACTCTCGTTATTCTGATAATAAGCTTTAACTGCGAAACCGCGGTGTTCACCCGTCCAACGATTCATTGTAGAAAGAAAGCCGCCAGCGCAATGTGTTTGCATACTTAAAAATACACATTGTATAATTTAAAATATAAAAGTGTATGTAATTTTAATCTTTATATTATTTAGTAGTACATATTTGCAGCAAGAAAAAAAAGAACACATATTTCGAACACACCCGTGACGCCACTGGTAGGATTGCTTCGCGCAAATCGGGCGGACTCTAAACTAAATGGTAGGCCGTGCTGCTGATGGTGAGGAGCCAACGGCCTTCGTCCCTACCACCACCTTATGAGCTCTGAACCCCATCTCAAATCATTCCGTTTCACTGCCGGACCCTGTACTTCCACCTGCTAGTAGTAACTTGATATTTACACAATATAGGCACCCTTTACACTAAAATCAATACATTTTAAGTTATCCGTTTTTTTTGCCGGTGTTTGTATAAGTAGTTCACATGATGCATGAGACATAACCTATAATAATCACTGATCGAATTTCCCATTTTATAAATCATGTACTGTTAAGTGTATCTACGTAATACTTCTAAAGAACTAACGTCCTAAGGCAAGTATTTTATGTACGTACATTATACAGTTACAGTTTATTTGGTATGATTTTAGTATACAAAAACGAACATCACATGGAGCCAGTATTCAATACTGATGGTGGCAAACCAGATGTAACTCATTTGGCCTTAGTATTAAATCCTTTTAGTCCTACATGCAATGTGTTGCATCATTCCGTAATTAAGCAAGAATCACCGGAAACTGAGTTGGGAACAGATGGTAAACCTATGTTGCATAGTAAAGTAAATGCTATGTTAAATGGTACAAGTAAAAGCATTTCAAAGCATTATACTTCTAAGAACTCTGATAACATAGAAGCTATTGCTAATAAGAAAAAATATTGGTATTTTAACTACATACGGCGGAGCTGAATTAAATATATAGTGTTCTTTATTATGTAACGGCATAGTTAGCAAATCTTTTTAACGTTACCTTGTGCTGTGTTTAGAAAGGTATTATTCAATAATTTTTATATAAAAATCGTAATATGTTTCAGGCAAAGAGAAACAGATTTGTGCAAGGAAATTAGGATCGGGAGTATCAGATTTACAACATGAAGCTAAACATGATTATGATTTCTCGATTAAGCTGGAATCGTTGCATGAAGAACTAGATATTAAAAATGAAACTTTCGATCATAATGAAGATTATATAATAATAGACCATTTTACAAAATCTCAGTTGAAATGCAACACGCAGCAAAGTGTTACAACTCACTCTGGAGAAAAGTCAAGCGAACCCCTTATAAGTGCACACAATTTTAATAGGGAAAATAAGTTAAATAAGTACACGAAAATACATTTAGACAAGAAATCTTTAACTTGTGCTGTATGTGATTATAGATGCACATCGAAGAGTAGCTTACGACAACATATGAGAACACATGCAGGAAAGAAACCTTTCAAGTGCAATAAGTGTGATTATGAAAGTATACAAAATATTACCTTGCAGCGACATATGAGAAGACATACAGGAGAAAAACCTTTCCAGTGCGATAAGTGTGATTATAAAAGTGCACAAAAGAGTACCTTGCAGCAACATATGAAAACACATACCGGAGAGAAACCTTTCAAGTGCAATAAGTGTGATTATAAAAGTGCACAAAAGATTAACTTGCAGCGACATATGAAAACTCATACAGGAGAGAAACCATTCAAATGTAATATGCGCCAGTATGAAAGTGTACAAAAGCGAAACTTGCAAAGTCATATGGGTACTCATACAGGAGAGAAGTTCCTTAAGTGCAGCGTTTGTGATTATGAAAGTGTATGGAAGACTGATTTGCAACGACATATGAGAATTCATACAGGAGAGAAACCATTCAAGTGTAATGTATGTGACTATAGATGTTCACAGAAAAATCACTTACAAAAACATATGAGAATTCATACAGGCGAAAAACCATTCAATTGCAATGTATGTGACTATAGATGTTCACAGAAAAATCACTTACAAAAACATATGAGAATTCATACAGGCGAAAAACCCTTCAAGTGCAATATATGTGACTACGAACATGCATGTGGGCAGAGCTTGCGAAATCATATGAGAACACATACTGGAGAGAAACCTTTCAAGTGCGATAGGTGTGACTATGAAAGTGCACACCGAAATAGCTTGCGACTGCATATATCCACTCATACAGGTGAGAAACCCTATAAGTGCGGCGTATGTGGCTATGAAACTTCTCTGAAGATTAATTTGCAAAGACATATGAAAACTCATACGGGAGAGAAACCTTTCATGTGCAATATATGTGACTATAGAAGTTCACAGAAGAATAACTTGGAAACGCATATGAGCATTCATAATGAAGAGAAACCATTCAAATGTAATATGTGTGACTATAAAAGTTCACTGAAACATACTTTGCAGCGACATATGAAAACTCATGCAGGAGAGAAGCTTTTCAAGTGCAATGTTTGTGACTACAGAAATGTCCGTAAGAGTCATTTGCTACAACATATAAAAACTCATACAGGAAAGAAAGGACTCATTTGAATGCAAAATTTATTATTGAGGTATAAGTTGAAATGATAGCACAATTATTAATAGTAATAAGATATTTGTAGATTTTAAATGTTAATGTAATATTGTTTTAAGCAATAGTATTTGTAAGGTTATTAATGTGCTTGTAATAATATTCATAAAGCAATTATAAAAGTTATTTGTATTTGTTATTGTTTTGGCCTTTATTCTTGTTGAATCAAAAACGATGTTTTGTCAGAATAGTTTTATTAGAATCTTTCTAATTCTTTTGCTGTCTTCCACCTGTTTCTTTTAGTCCCTGTATTGCAAACTTTCTAAGGACGGGTTTACCCTTAAAGGTGGGACATTACCCTTCTTTCTAGTTCTAATAATGTAGTAATGTTGCAATACAACATGCATTTTAATATATATTATATATAAATAATATAATACACTAAAATTTTTTTTCTTCAACGTTTATTATGCAATCTGTTAATACAAACAATAGGCATATATTTTGAATGGCTCGATGTCATGAGAGAGATGTGTTCCAGTGAACAAGCCTCTATATGTTAATATACAATTTGGGTATTTTCCGATGTAGGATTACATATATATATATATATATACATGTGCAACGGATGATACCAAGCCCGGCACATACAACAGGCACTCAGAAGCCCAGGTCTCCTTAACACGATAAGCACGTACAGGTCGAATATATCTTTAATTTGTAAGGTTATAGATAAAGGCAACCTAAGAGGGGTAAGATTATTTCATACACAGCAAAAAATATAAATGACTGATAAATCGAAGCCCTTTACATACCGCCGATTATGTGAAGCCCATGTGTATAAAATGCGAATATGTGACGCAGTTAACGAGTCCTTGCTGTGTTGCCGTTTAAATATTGCTGAGTGTTGGTTTCTGGCTTCTTAAAATCAGGTTTCTGTTGACGGGAAAGTGTATGTGTGAAATATGAATCGTTCAAAATTGTTGGTTCAATTGGCAATTGAAAACAAAATTGGTAAGTATTGTTAACATAGTTTTTAATTTCATGTCCTTATACGTACACACTGTAGAATAGGTGTATGCATGGTTTATCATGATTTGTAGTTTTGTTTGTCTTTTTATGTTTTTTTTAATAATAATTACGTTTTTAATCAAAATTTAATGATATTGTTTTATAATAAATAAACTATGGTCTAATACTGACAGTAGTTGTTGTAAGTATATGATTATTTTCAAACAAGAAGTCTAGAGATTTACGCTTTTGTCTGGTTAGTGACTGCATACATCAAGAAATTTACTTTAAACCCCTTCAGTGTACGTGTGCGATCTCGTTTTACTTTGAAAATAAATATCATTCTCAAGAGTTATAGTAATCACCAGTTTATTGTCAGCTATTCCATGTTAAGGAGTAACATTTGTACAATAATAGAACAATTTTTAAGTTACTTTTTTTAATTTACACATGAGTATATTTTCCTTTGCTTTGCCGGATAGCAGACAAAGTTAAATAACCCTTTAGCAACAAATAAAAGTATTGACATTTTGCCTTTCGGTCATATTTTATATTTAAATACATTGTTATGGAAACATATAATTTTCAATTATTTTAAACTACTCTTTGAAACTTAAGTTTGCTGAAAGTCAAATAAAAATAATATAATATAATAATATGTAATGAACAAAATAAGGAAGATCTATAAAAATAAGATTACAGAACTAATTTAAATTTAAAGAAAGTACAGAGAATCGAAAGACGTTTAAATTGATGTAGCAACATTTAAGATCTTTGAAGTAGTACCGGCCTAGCCCAGGGGATGAGACAGCACTTGTCCGCTCTCCTTATAAAACAACACATTAAACGGGAAAATAGAGACATAAAAAAGCAAGAAATTAAAGACACAAAAAATTAATACAGGGACACCGGTGTAACGAAATTTCTAGCATTGCTCTCAAAGTATTAAAGGAGAGGCAATGGGAAAACCCGACTGCTCTTCCACTGACACATGACCTACAAGCTTTTCCAACATATGTAAACAAACTAGCAAATGAGGCATACGAGGAAATGAAAACCAATGTAAATTTAACGACTAATTATAGAATCTTAACCGAATGTGTCTAGGCCCTAATTGTAATGTTCAACAGAAAGCGTGTTGGCGATGTACAATATTTAAAAATAATTACATACAACAAGATTCAGGACACAATAAACGAAGAAGCTTTTGTTGAAGCATTGACAAATGTTGAAAAATCATCAGCAAAAAATTTAAAAATATATTACTTTAATATTGGAAATTAGAGAACAGTCAAATATAGTACCTTTGCCAATCCAGGTTCAGCCAACAGATGGATGGCGGGATATCACGTTATTAGAAAATTAGCGACTAAATGTGGTGCTAAAAACCCTTCGCTTTTAACTTCAACAAAGTTTAGAAAGCATATTGCAACTACTTTACAACTTATGGCAATGGACGAGAATGAAATGGAGCAAGTTGCTACATTCATGGGACATACAAAAAAAACTCATACCGAATTTTATAGGTATTTTTATACTTCTCCTTCTTAGAGTGCTTTATCTCTTACGAGACGTAGCGATCTTCTCTTCTCCTTTTGTACTACTTTGTATATTAAATAAAATTATAATTCTTGTACCAATTTTTTTAAACAGATTACCTCAAGATATTTATCAAACAGCCAAGGTAGCTAAAGTTTTAGTGCTACTAGAGAAGGGCAAAGGAAAACAGTTTAAAGGAAAAAGCCTGAATGAATGAAACAAATTAAAATATGTTTCTATTTACGTATTTCAAATGCTTCAATAAATTTTATAACACAAAGTCTTTTTTTTATCACATATCCTTCGAGTACTTGCATAAAGTGGTCCCAACTAAATATGGAAGGTTCTAAAAACAAAAAAGTGGTTCACAATATTAAATTCCCATAGTTGTTATTTTTATTCTGTGCTTTGAATGTTGAAAAATTTGAGGTGTATTCAATTTTTTTGTGCTTTAACTGAGTTTCTCGAAACAAACCTTACTAAAATTATGTTTTTAATAGATAAATGATAAGTTGTGTTTTTAGAAAAACGTAACGAGATGCCGAGCAAAAATTTAGTAATTGACAGATCAGAATTGAGGCCAGTTGCGGAACATGTTTTTATTACTACTTTCTTTCTCTTTTTATCTCATGTATTTATATATCAATTAATTATAATAAACTTCTATCTTTTTTTTAATTTACTAATGAATGAAGTAGACCCGCGCTATACAATAGCTAATAACTTAGTAGAAAAATGTATATTATGATCAGAAATTATTTACATAGTAAACTGAAAATTTTGTACTCCCATTTACATTATATGAAGCAAATTTCCAAGCTACTAAATGAAAATAATTTTTAATCGCACTTCATCGTGTAATTAATCAATCATTATCTTCAAATTAAAAAATGTGTTCAGTTTAAGCATTTTATAAAACTTCTGTATGTCGTATAACAAGGACTACTTGCTAACCTCCTGCTTAAGACGAGGGTGTAACAATGGAATGTCCTTAACAAATAATTTTTAGAATCGTCACAAATCACGTACGAAAATAAATTTCTGAATATCTCTTAACCGTTTATAATAACCATTACTTTATGGAAGCTCAAAAATGTTGTTCTCAAAATTCCAATTACATGAACATACATCATCACTAATTATCTGACATCTGTTATGAATCATAGGACATAACAAATAATTAATAGATTACATAACTGATAAAACGTTAGCAAGAAAATATTATATAGGGTGGAATTAGTACGTAAACTATACTTAATGAAGAATACAACCAACGGATGTAATCGTAATAATATGATACGTCTTTAAGTGATGTATGTTGTTACATAATTTCAGATTTACTTAGATGTTCCTAATTAATAATCAAATTTCAACTCTCTCTTTTAATGTAATATTAATTTCAAAATAAATTTATAATAATGCATTATTTTTATGGTCATTTTAAAAAATAACTCAACTACATCCCGAATTCAATTCAAATGCTGTTACTAATTATTTAAACTAACATAATCATCGTGAATATTCTAGCAGTGGATACTTGTAATGGCATATTTGTAATCAGAGCGAAGCACTGTTGCCAAATGTAGGGCTTCGTAGACTTAACAGAATGTGGTTGGCTCGTACAATCTGTGGTTTCATTCAAATATGTATATCTTATATACACGGAAAAACTGTAGCGCCACCTACAGAGACTTGCTATGAACTAAACCTGTATGTCTTGAGGTAAAATCCAACAATACGAAGCCCCATAAAGAATTTAAATCTCAGCACTACGCAACACAACATACCGAAATTAATCGATATACACGAAGTTTTTTACGAAGCCCGATTGTGGGCTTCGTAAGTAGGTTGTGGGCTTAGTATAAGCGGCAGAGTGTATCAATTTTGGCTTCGTAAAGTCCCTTTACACGTCTATATATATATATATATAAACATACATAGAGCAAAAAGAAAAACATGCATACAGCTCTAAGTGAAGACAAGCGTACAATAGTTAGCGAATTTATGATACAGAGACAAGTAAAATAGAACAATGATTATTATAATGTTTACAATTGATTCACAAGATCCAGTGGTGTTTTCCGTTTTAGTCTCCTAGTCTGTTGACTATTGTCTAGCAAATGTATTGCTAATGTAGTATTAGGGTGTGTTTCTAATCGTTGCAAGTGGTATTTAACACTACACTGCATAATTACATCAGTAACAGTGGGCACTTCTAGGTCGTCGTAAATGTCTTTGTTGGTTACAAACCAGGGAGCATTTACCAATGTACGTAGCACCTTCGAGTGAAAACGCTCTATGATGGCCGTATTTGAGTTTGAGGCTGTTCCCCAGAGTTGAAGCCCGTAGCTCCACACAGGTTTGAAAATGGTATTATAAGCTAATAGTTTGTTGCGGAGGGACAACTGTGACTTGCGTCCAAGGAGCCAATAGTGTTTGCGGATTTTTGCACCAAGTTGTTTTCGCTTCTTCCAAATGTGTTTTTGCCATCTTAGACTTTTATCCAAATGTAAGCCTAAGTATTTTACGTCGTTTACAGCAGGAATTTGCTGGTTATTTATCATTACAGGTGGCGCCTGTCCATGGCATTTTGTAAAAACGATATACGCTGACTTTGTATCGTTAATCTTGATCATTTGTTTGTCCATAGCGCGATTTGATTTATATTATTTTGGAGTAATCTTTGCGCTTCTATAGGAGCTTTATTTGTTGCTAAGATCGCAGTATCGTCTGCAAATGTCGAGGTAGTTACATTACCGTCTAGTGGAAGATCGGCTGTGTAAAGTAAATAGAGGATTAGTCCCAAAACGCTGCCTTGTGGTACGCCAGCTGTTATGGGATGCAACGTTGTTATTTCGGCTTCAAACCTCACCCGGAAAAGCGTTTCTTCCAGGTAAGACCTGAGGATGTTATAAACAGCTACTGGTAGTTTAATAAGTTTGAATAGTATAATCCTTGATGCCAAACTTTGTCAAAAGCTTGACTTACATCAAGGAACACCGCTGCGCAATAGGCTCTGGCCTCGAAAGTTTCGTTTATTACGGCTACCACTCGGTGAACTTGTTTAATGGTCAAGTGGTGTCTCCTGAATCCAAATTGATACTCAGGGACAAGGTTATTCTCTGTAACCGTTTTTATTTTCAATACCTATACTAAAATGTGTAAAAATATTCCTTGAGCATAGCTTAACATGGTTGTACTCTGGTTAATGTTTATTTAGGATAGGTATAGTCTTCCAAATGTACGGGTGTTTCCGTTTGTTGCTTTGGTTTGTTGACACAAGGGGGCGGGTCCTTCAGGGTGTCGATCTTCTTCAGCTTTTCTACTGCTGTTGCCTGTGTCATGTTATGCAATGAACTGCTACTGCATGAAGTAGTGAAGTTTTTCTTCCTATTGTGTGGACTGATGATGTTGATGGGATGCCATTAACTTGCTCAGTGACGTACGCAGGATTCTGTTGTGGGGGGTTTCAAAGAGAACTAAAAATTTACCATTGAAATTGTTTTTCTTATTACAGGGATTTTCACCTCATTTTCGTCAGTAAAAATTAAAAAATATTATTCACCCTTATATGAATTAACTTTCTATATCAGTGTCGTTAAAGTCAACTTCAATTTTGTCAGAAAAACGACCATGAAATTAATAACGTTTAATATGGTATAATTTTTTTAATATTTACCATTTCCTAAGAATTTTCATTAGAACCAGAAAATAAAAATTTGGACTAAATTGAACTTTACGTTGACGAAAGTGAAAAACTGTAACTGTAACTGAAACTCTGTATTTTAATTAGTATATATAATACATAAATTCAAATATCTCATTAAAATATAATATTAATACTACAACACAACAAACACATAACATTAAATTTATTATAGCTTAGCTACAGACGCAATTCAAGCCTTCTTGGACTCTTGGTTAATTCATCAAGAATTTCATCTGCTGTAATCACAGTTTCACAGTTTGAGAAAATTGTTCTGTGCCAGCTATATCGCTGGTCTCATCATCCAAAACTGAAAATAATTTAGCAGAATTTATTTATGCAACAATCTTTTGAAGAATTAATTTGTTGCACGCATTTATCGCTTCATTCTGGATTGTTGGACTTAAATATGTTGTATTTTTTGGTGAAATTATTTGATGATTTTTAAGTGGTTCGTCTCCGCCCATGGCTCTATATCGTAAAAGCGCTCCATTCATCAGGATGCCATAAATTGTCTAATAAATATAATCTCTTATCATCGGTCAAAACCCCTTTTATAAAATTGCCTATATCATTTGCACAAGAAACAGGTGAAGACGATGTATTTATGGATACATCTTCTTTGTGTGATGTATTTTCTGAAGTAGCAACAGCAACATCTTCATTATTATCAGTTTCAGTTTTAGTTTTCTTCGAAAAAAAGAATCAGTTAAGGAAGTAGTTTTTAATTTTCTTCTTCTATCTGTCATAATTGCACTCAAATTATTTATAACTTATTATTTATACTTACCCTGTACTGCCGAACATGCGTCTGAAAGTAGTGTAAGCTACACTAGCACGCCGTCGCCGATAGTTGTAACTTAACGTGAGACAGATGTCATGGGGGGGGGGTTCTAACCCCCCTAACTGCGCCCCCCTATGTACGCTACTGAACTTGCTGTTCAAAATGTGATTCCATTGATGGTGTTTCGTATACTTCTGTAGGTGTTGTTGATCTTCTTGGGCTTGATGTATATGTTGTACACATCTATTACGCGACTTTCTATCCTTTCCTCTAGTGCAGATGCCACACCTTCCAGGGGCTTCCTTGGGGGATTTCTCGCGCTTGCGTTTGAAAGTTCCGGAAAAACGTCCAGCTTCAATATTCATGGACAATTCTGTTCCCAACTGCTATCTTCTTGACACATGTTCTTTCACTAAACGTTGACCCGGTAAAAGCAGACACTGCTTCTGTCCAAGTAACGGATTTTTTCTTCCTCCTTTCACTTTATGTCCCATAGAATGAAAGCATTTATGGCTGCGATGTCCAAGATATGGCCAAAGATAGCCATTGGCCAACGATTAGAACTGCGAATGACAGTATAGTGTTTCGCTATATTATCGGTGGTATCAACTGCGCCCTTGATATTGATGTAATGCAGTGCAATACCAGGCTTATAACTATAATCCTTTCCAGCAACTGCGTTATCAAAATGTTCCGTGGATAAAAGAACTAGAAGTCCGCACGGCCGTAGAACAACATGTTTAGTCATCCAAGGCTGCGCGAAGCAATCCTACCAGTGGCGTCACCGGTGTGTTTGAAGCAAGCAGTTGTAGAAAACAAAATAAACACGTTGCGCTGACCGCTTTCATTCTACAACACTGAACACCGACATCCCCTTCTACACGCCGAAATACAAAGGTGGACTCGCCCGTTTCAAATTTTGCGATCTGCGCAGGTTTAGTGATGTGTTTTTCTTAAACCATGCCTATACCGCTTTATTTGTTTTTGGTACCGTCATTGTGGGTGGCTTAAAACAATAGGGTGGCTTGAAACAAAATTGCGCGGTTTGCTTCTATATTATGGTGCCTGCTTACGGTCGGTAGAAAGAAGTAGTGCCCATTCACATTTACTACCTATACAAGCAGCTGCAAAGTGTTTGTGTTTTGCCAGAACTACAATCGAAAAAAACGGGTAAAAACTGTTGTTTTTTTAAACTTGTATAACTTTTAGTTGGGCAAGATTGAAGCAATACTTTAAATTGGGTGACATATTTTTTTTTTGTTACCTAAAAGCCTCTGTAGAGCTTCCGTGCATAACCTCAAAAAACGAATAAAAATTCGTGATCTAAGGCGGTTTTTATTTTTTGGTTGCACTTTTCGGGTGATCTGAAACATGCCGCAAGTTTACAAAAAGAAAATTGATGGACCCAGATATGTCAATTATTCAACGGAAATTTTAACAAACGCCGTAAATGAAGTTAAAAACGGAATATTAACTTACAGAGGCGTTTCTGAAAAATATAATATACCCTTTGTAACTATACCTATATAGGAAGGTGAAAAATCCTAAAAACTACGGGGGCCAAACTGTCCTTAATCCCGACAAGAAAAGACCTATCGTAGAAGCTATTATCATAGCTGCAAATTGGGGCTACCCATATGATAAATCCGATGTAAAATATTTAGTGAAAGGGTATTTGGATAGAGCTAGCAGAAAAGAAAAAAAATTTCCCAACAATATGCCAGGAAAGGACTGGTGCGCATCTTTTTTAAGCCGACGTAAAGGACAATTAAAAGTGCGTTTAGCGGAAAACGTTAAAAGATCTCGGGCGGGTGTATCAAGAGAAACATTAAATAATTTTTTTGATAACTTAGAAATCTCACTTGAGGATGTTCCTGCAACAAATTTGGTAAACTATGATGAAACAAATTTTGTCGATTATCCCGGGAGGCCTAAGGTGGTAAGTAGTACGAAGACACAAAACATGCAAGAAAGGTCTGTGATTCTACAAAAGCAGCTCATTCTGTAATATTTGCTATAAGTGCATCCAGAGTGATGTTACCCCAATACATTGTATATAAGTCTGATAATTTACGGTCAACATGGACGCAGAGTAGACCAGAAAACTGTGAATATAATCGGAGCAAGAGCGGCTGGTTTGACCAGAGATTATTCGAAGACTGGTTTTTCAAAATCATCGTGCCTTACTCTAGACGTCTTACTGGACCAAGCCAATTATTGGCGATAACCTTGCAAGCCATCTATGTGCAGCAGTTAGTAATAAATGCCACGAAGAAAACAGAAAGTTCATATTCCCCCCACCAAACAACACGCATTTGACCCAACTGCTTGATGTTGCCTGTTTTTGACCAATCAAGATTGCTTCGAGAAAGCAGCTTGGAGTTTGGAAAAAATATAAACAGGGCGGTTACAAAAAGACCACTTTCCAAGGCTACTGAATAAGGCATTGAAGTCTATTGAGGCATCGAGTTCTAAAAACATCAAGTCTGGTTTTAAAGCAACTGGACTGTGTCCAATAAATCGTGACAGAGTGCTAAAAAAACTTCCACACGAAGTGAATACTGAATCAACATCATCAATAATCGCAGAAACAATACAAGACATGTATAAGATAAGTGGGAACGGGGAGAGAAACAAACCCAGGCATTCGAAACATGTAAGAGAGAACGAATAACAGCAAAAATAGTGTTAATGTGTACTTCGACATAACAAAATCAACACATCTCATTGTCGATGCTGAACCAGAGGGACTCGGAGCCATACTCAGTCAATCTAATGGAGAATCACCAGGAATAATAGCATGTGCTAGTCGAAGGGAAACAAATCACTAGAAACTCTTCGCATTTCAAGAAGTTACCAGAATAAATTATCCATCCACCCAGAGCTGAAACACCAGGACATGTAGAAACTCCTAGTGATCAAACCAAGACGAGACCACACCTGGAAGGACCAGCAGAACTACAACCCTCCGCACAGCTAGACAACCAATTAAGTTTAAGGACTATTATGTTAATTATGAATATTGATAACTAGTTTCTCAATAAAATAGGGAGAAATGTAGTATCCACTACCTACTTAATGTAACGTTGGTACGGGAGCCACTACTTAACTACTTTCAATAAAGGATTAAGTGTGTGTACGTTTTATTCTTAATAATAGGGATAAGATACAACAAACGCGACTCGACAAATCTTGGCAACCCATTTAAATACCGAGTTTTGCCAGGTGGAAAACACTTTAACCAACTTACCCGTAACTCATAATTATCTGTGAATGTTACTTTAGGAGAAAATAAGAGGCCGGGGACATTTTTAGACAAAACTTATATCCATCCATCTTATGGAGTCAATAAGTGCTGGCAAGCAGAAGACGAACCTGGTGTTTATAAAACTGACCGAACCGGCCAGACATATGTAATTGTTCATGCAGGAGGATCGTATGGTTTGGTTTCGTTGATAATGCACTTCTCATCATTAAATCAAAAAGCAAGTCTGGAGATTACCACGATGACATGAACCATAATAATTTCATGAGATGGGATTGTCGTTATGGACAATGCTCCTTACCATGGTGTACAAATTAACAAACCACCAACACAAGCCACACGCAAAGCAAGTATGAGGGAAGGGTTAGACAATAACGGAGTGTCAACAACCAACGACATGCGAAAGGCTGAACTATTGGAGTTAGTAAAGCAATTAAATGACACGAAGACATATTACGTTGATGAACTGTTGAAAAAACATGGTCACACAGTAATGCGCCTTCCACCTTACCATTGCAGCCTCAATCCAATAGAATTGATATGGAGTTTGGGTAAACATAAAGTTGCTATGAATAACGTTAATCAAAGTGGTGTGGAAATTGAAAAATTAGTGAGTAATGCTTTTTTAGAGATAGGTCGTTCAGATTGGAATCAACACTGCAAACACGTTAAGCGATTAGAAGAAGGAATGTGGCAACGCGATGGGTTGCTAGATGAAACTATAGAAAGTTTGTTTCATGGTAAAGACTGGTTCATCGGATGAAGATTCTGTAATCAGTGAAGAGGAAGCTAGTGACGACGATAGTGTTTAATTAGTTTTAAATATACACTTTTTTGTAATTTATAAAAAATGTTTTGTTATTTTTGTTCTTTTTACAAAAATTTCTTTCTGCTGTAATTAATTAATAAAATAAAAATAAAACTTCTTTATTTATTTCCTTCTCAGATCTAATTCTGATATTTGTCTACTAAATTTTCTTTTAACAGTTTTAACAAATTTATATAAGAACGTAGGTACATAAGAAAAATTAATAAACTTGCAAATACACAATGTTACATGTTTAAATTTACCGCCAAAGTACTATTGACAGTGAGTGTACATCTAAAATATAGCGACACCACGCCACGCCTACCCAACAGACTTGTTTGCTTGGTGGCACTGTATGTGATGTTACGCATTCATCAGTAAATATTAAAAACTAGACAGCTTAAGTAAAGATAGGCAATTTGTTTTTGACAGTCAACCTGTATGGAAAATCGTGTTGATCATACTTTTTTTTCTTCTCATTCATTCATACTACCCTACCCTCCCGGAACCGCTTTCGCATTACTTCAGGGCGGTGCGGGCGTCTATTACATACTAAACATTCAAGCAACATGAACCCTAAACTTAACTGAGCAAAATACGGTCGCCCCAGCCGATTGACTACATTTCGCGGTGACCTCGAGTGGCAACGCGTTCCCGCACTACTTCACCGAGGCCCCTGTGTTGATCATACTGTATAACAAATACTGCACCAACAAACAACAGTATTATTTTTTTATTATTTACAAGCATGTTAATTACACTATATTTCTCCTGTCTGTGAGCTGCTATAACCGAGTTGAAAAGTTAGCGTAGATGGTTGTACACTGTTCTTTGATTCACCTTATATAAGAATTGATAGTAGTTCAAATGACACAATTACTACAATACATAACCTAAAACAATATTCCGTTAGGCGTAAGATATATTATTAGATGCCAAAGTTAAAAAAGTACTTCTTCATCATAATAATTAACAGCCCTTTTCGCCCCACTGCTGGGCATCAACCTCCTCTCTGCCACGTGTTGGTCCTCAGCGCTTAGATAGAAAAAAGTGCTTGTTTAACATAAATAACATTTTTTACTATTACTATTTTTATAATAAAGGTGAGTAATACTCGCATATTTATTTCATACAGTTACATTCTTGTGCAGTTGAATTGTTTATTTACTCACCCATTGCCTTAAGATTACAATAAAGCAGATTTCAAAGACGAACTGTTTACTACAGAACATCTACCTATCAACATGGATGCCTTATCTGTTATGAATGAAGATGTCAAATCCGATGTTAGCACTGTTTCTTCGCTATCAAATTTTACAGATTTTACATCCGATATCTGGCATCAAACCAAAAGTAAGGAAGAATTATCTCAGAGTGAGTGGGAAGTGAAAGGTAAATTTGCATTATGCACATTAAATCAATTCTAAGCTAAATAGTATAAGGACGTAAATAATAATAAAAAGGGTTTTGTTTCAAAAAACAATTATAAAAAAGTTTTCTTTGCATGTCAATGTAATTTGTAGCAATTAGTAGTAGTATGAAAACTTCCATTAAAATTGATCACACATTTGTAGTTTAATGATGGGCTTTAAAACTTTATAATTTCATAATGGTTATTTATTTAAAACCGGGAAACTTTGAGAGTCTGTTTAAAATTACCTTCTGCTAGTTTAGTTTGATATGTATTTTTCAGTAGTCCACTTATAAACATGTACATATGTTACAGTAAAACAGGAAGAGATTCAAATATCGGAATTGCCTTCAGAAGTGTCCGATTCAAATCATTATGCTAAATCTGATAACGATTGGTCTATTAAACTGGAATCATTACATGAAGGATTAGATATAAAAACTGAAATCTGTAGTAAAGATGAAGACCATGTAATTACAGAGCCGGCATTGAAGTGCATTGTGCAACAAAGTGTTAAAACTCATACTGGGGAAAAGTTATATAAATGCAATCTTTGTGACTACAGAAGTGCACAAAAGACTAGCTTGCGAAGTCATATGAGAACTCATACTGGAGAGAAACCTTTCAAATGCGATATATGTGACTACAAAAGTGCATACAGGAATAGCTTGCGACGTCATATGCTAACTCACACAGGATTGAAAAATTTCAAGTGCAGCATATGTGACTATAAAAGTGCACGCAAAATTTCTTTGGAAAATCATATGAGTACTCATACTGGAGAGAAATTCTTCAAGTGCAATATATGTAACTATGAAAGTGCACAGAAGACTAACTTGAAACAACATATGAGCATTCATACAGGAGAGAAACCCTTCAAGTGCAATATATGTAACTATAAAAGTGCACAGAAGACCAACTTGAAACAACATATGAGCACTCATACTGGAGAGAAACCATTCAAGTGCGATGTATGTGACTATAGAAGTGCATACAAGAATAGCTTGCAAAATCATATGGCAACTCATACAGGAGAGAAACGATTCAAGTGTGATATATGTGACTATGGAACTGGACAGAAGATTACTTTGCGAATACATATGAGCACTCATACTGGAGAGAAACCTTACAAGTGCCATATATGTAACTATAAAAGTGCGCGGAAGTCTAAGTTGAAACATCATATGAGCACTCATACAGTAGAGAAACGATTCAAGTGCGATATATGTGACTATAGAAGTGCATACAAGAAAGGCTTGCAAATTCATATGATAATTCATACAGGAGAGAAACCATTCAAGTGCGATATATGCAACTATGGAACTGCTCAGAAGATTGTCTTGCGAAGGCATATGAGCATTCATACTGGAGAGAAACCCTTCAAGTGCAATATATGTAACTATGAAAGTGCCCAGAAGACTAACTTGAAACAACATATGAGTACTCATACAGGAGAGAAACCATTCAAGTGCGATATATGTGACTATAGAAGTGCATACAAGAATGGCTTGCAAAATCATATAATAACTCATACAGGAGAGAAACCATTCAAGTGCGATATATGCAACTATGGAAGTGCTCAAAAGAGTAAATTGCGAAGTCATATGAAAATTCATATAGGAAAAAAAGAAACCGTTTGAATGTTTAATTTATGATTGGCTGATAGTCAGGTCGGTGTATATTGTATAAGTATAATTGGTAAGATAATTATTAATAGGTATAAGCATTATGAAGCGATTGTTGTTGTTGCAGGCAGCAGTATTTTGATTACTGTTCATGTGCTTTTAATAATATTAAAAAACAAGCTTAAAAGTTACTTGTACTTGTTGTAAACAAACTAACCCTGTGTCTGAGTAGTGTTATAATACTGTAAATGAAGTTCATAAGCAATTGATCAGTAAGACTTATTCAGGGGGAATAAATTAGGAGATTCTGTTCTTGCACATGATTACAGTGGGTGCCTTTCAAATTTATTTTAATTTAATGGATTTAGTTTGTAGCATGTGTACTCTTGTTGCGTCTGTTTTTTTATTAGTGCAAACAATGTAGCAGTTTAATAAAGATTATTTTGACATCTAATTAGAGCTCAAAAACCATTATCTTTAATAAAACGTTTTTGAGGAAATACGTTGTATAGACATATATTGCTGCGGTATTGTTTCCCTAATTTAGATAATCTAACTTGGCGCTAATACTTAAAGCTATTTCATGCAGCAAGTCTCAAAAATAAATTGTTGAATCAAGCTTAGGTCCAATTTTCATTTAATTTGTTCATTTCGGATGTGTGATTTGGTAGCGCCGAGCTGTTGATCCGAGTTTCTTGAGACCACAAGTTGGTTTGGTTTTCATCAATGTGAAGGTGTAACGTTTAAATTTAATTTTATTAAATTTATATACGTCGCGCTGTTTTGTGTTATAGTAAGCGTGCATTAGTTTCAAAATATTTGGTTATCAGTCAAGCACACGCTAAGTAAAATCGCAAAGAAAAAAGAAATTTTTTTTTGTGAGAGTTCTGGAATCTAGAGACTGCTTTTGGTTTTTCCGAAAAACGTGATGTTTTTTTGGTGGTCAGGGTACAATTTTTGATTCGATTCTTTTATCGTCCTGTTTGGGGCTGGAAAGACTGTTTAAGACAGATTTCTTCTTACTTTGCTACCAAATTTTCCACATAACAAGAATTTTACTGTATTGCTATGTTGAACTATTATTTGGTGGTGAAACCAAAATAAGTCGTGGACCCTCACACAAAGAAATGAGGAGTTACTAAATCGATTCGAAAGAAGGGTTTTAAGGAATATCTATGGACCTGTGTACGACGAAGCTGAAAACGGATGGAGAATGCGGATGAACTTCGAATTAAAAGAATTATTACAAGAACAAGACATAGTTGGTTGGATTTTAATCCGAAAAGCTGGTACCTTACTTGTTTATGGCCTTTTTCCAGTGCAGTTTTTTTGGTACACTTGAAAATATCGTGGAACCGATCTGTTCGTTTACCGTAAGGTAATTACTAGAAGTAGATGACCAAATTGTAGTGTTGTCAAGAATCGGAAATTTTGATGAATCGATTCTTGATTCTGAAAAGGATCGATTCCACATGAATCACACTCTTGTTTTGGGTAATTTTAGCCTTACTGCTGCACACTCTGTCTGCCTGACCATAAAATTTTTTGATCACCTCCTTTCTTTCCTTATTGATCCAAAATCCGACGTCTCCTCTATTTTCTTTTTCTCCTTTAACATATGATATGTGTCCTGTTTTTCTCTGTATTATTGTATGCCTTCTCTTTGTACCTCTGCCATTACTATCACATCCCACGCAATTTTTTCCATGGCGTGTTCCATTTTTGTCATTATTTCCTCTGATTTTAAGGTTTGTATGTTTATTGTGCTTATTTCTATTGTAGATGCGACGTATTCAATCAAATCACACGTTCTAACGTTGAAAGTAAACAACTTTATTACATATTACTTTCAATGAAATACAAAGAACGTTAACATAACAAAAGAAGGGTTTTTCACACACACACTCACGTTCTAGAACTAGTCTGAAGTTGGTACATATTCAACAGGGTTATATACGTCAAACACAACCATTGACGTTGTAAACAATAGATAGAACCCAATGATTATAATATGTAGATAGAACAACTAACAAATTGTTATCTATCACAACACTCCTCCTCAATTTGAGCGTTCTACACCTATACATAGTCTAAATTTTTCAAACAACATTTTAGACAAACCTTTTGTAAATATATCAGCTTGCTGATTTTGCGTTTCAATATATTGCAAGTTTACAACATTTGATTCAACTAAATCACGAATATAGTGATGCTTCGTATCAATATGTTTGGTGCGCTTAGTCTCTTTATTCTTAGTTAAATATAAACAACCTTGATTGTCTTCAAACACAGTAATAGCTGAATTTAGTTTAACATTCAAATCATTAAGTAACATCTTAATCCAAAGCACCTCCTTGCATACATTTGATACCGCTACATACTCAGCCTCTGTGGAGGATAGAGCAACAGTTTTCTGTTTTCTAGTAGCCCACATAACAGGACAACCAAAAACTTTTAGAACATACCCTGTACATGATTTCCTGTCTACAATATCATTGCCCCAATCAGAGTCTACATAACAAACAACAATATCGGACTTGTTATTACCATTAAAAATCAATTTGTAATCCAACGTACCCTGTAGATACCGTAAAATCCGTTTTAAATGATTCCAGTGTTCATCACTTGCACAGTCTTGAAAACGGCTAAAATAGTTCACTGCAAAAGAAATGTCAGGTCGCGAACACAACATTATGTACATTAGGCAACCGATTAATTCACGATATGGTTGTTTTGTAATTTTTTCCGCAACCTCACATTTTTGCAGTTTTAAATTAAACTCTATAGGCGTTGCAATAATCTTACAATTTTCCATATTAAATCGTTTAAGCACATTTTTAATACATTGTTTCTGACGAATAGAAAGAACTTTATTCTCAATATCTCTTGTGATATTTAAACCCATGAAATACTTTAGCTCACCGAAATCTTCCATTTCAAAATGTTTAACAAGTTCAGACTTTAAAACACTCAAGTAATCATTATTGTTACCCGTCAACAAAATATCATCGACATATAACACAAGAAATATTTTAACAGAATCAAAAACTTTAGTATACAAACAATAGTCAGAATTTGACCTCAAAAAACCTAAATTTTTCATAAAACGGTCAAAACAATCATTCCAACAGCGCGAGGATTGTTTTAATCCATACAAAGATTTCTTAAGTTTACAAACTAAAGTTGTATCCTTCTCAAATCCCTCTGGTTGTTTCATATAAACAATTTCCTGTAAACAACCATTGAGGAAAGCCGTTATGACATCCATTTGGTACACTTTCCAACCAAAGCGATTTGCAAGGGTCAAAACTATTCTAATACTTGACATATTCGCAACAGGAGCGTAAGTTTCTGAATAATTTATACCTTTTACTTGTAAAAAACCTCTAGCAACTAACCTAGCCTTATACTTTTTAATGTTACCTTCCGAGTCCTGTTTGAGTTGGAAAACCCACTTACACTGAAACTCCCTCTGGACGTGGAACGAGTTCCCACGTTCCATTCTTTTCCAAGGATTCCATTTCTTTCTCGATCGCATTTAACCAATTTTCTTTCTCACCACCACTCACAGCGTCTTTAAAATT
>JABXWE010103187.1:0-21918 GCA_014611495.1 Limonius californicus | reverse complement strand
TGTAAACAATAGATAGAACCCAATGATTATAATATGTAGATAGAACAACTAACAAATTGTTATCTATCACAACACTCCTCCTCAATTTGAGCGTTCTACACCTATACATAGTCTAAATTTTTCAAACAACATTTTAGACAAACCTTTTGTAAATATATCAGCTTGCTGATTTTGCGTTTCAATATATTGCAAGTTTACAACATTTGATTCAACTAAATCACGAATATAGTGATGCTTCGTATCAATATGTTTGGTGCGCTTAGTCTCTTTATTCTTAGTTAAATATAAACAACCTTGATTGTCTTCAAACACAGTAATAGCTGAATTTAGTTTAACATTCAAATCATTAAGTAACATCTTAATCCAAAGCACCTCCTTGCATACATTTGATACCGCTACATACTCAGCCTCTGTGGAGGACAGAGCAACAGTTTTCTGTTTTCTAGTAGCCCACATAACAGGACAACCAAAAACTTTTAGAACATACCCTGTACATGATTTCCTGTCTACAATATCATTGCCCCAATCAGAGTCTACATAACAAACAACAATATCGGACTTGTTATTACCATTAAAAATCAATTTGTAATCCAACGTACCCTGTAGATACCGTAAAATCCGTTTTAAATGATTCCAGTGTTCATCACTTGCACAGTCTTGAAAACGGCTAAAATAGTTCACTGCAAAAGAAATGTCAGGTCGCGAACACAACATTATGTACATTAGGCAACCGATTAATTCACGGTATGGTTGTTTTGTAATTTTTTCCGCAACCTCACATTTTTTCAGTTTTAAATTAAACTCTATAGGCGTTGCAATAATCTTACAATTTTCCATATTAAATCGTTTAAGCACATTTTTAATACATTGTTTCTGACTAATAGAAAGAACTTTATTCTCAATATCTCTTGTGATATTTAAACCCATGAAATACTTTAGCTCACCGAAATCTTCCATTTCAAAATGTTTAAAAAGTTCAGACTTTAAAACACTCAAGTAATCATTATTGTTACCCGTCAACAAAATATCATCGACATATAACACAAGAAATATTTTAACAGAATCAAAAACTTTAGTATACAAACAATAGTCAGAATTTGACCTCAAAAAACCTAAATTTTTCATAAAACGGTCAAAACAATCATTCCAACAGCGCGAGGATTGTTTTAATCCATACAAAGATTTCTTAAGTTTACAAACTAAAGTTGTATCCTTCTCAAATCCCTCTGGTTGTTTCATATAAACAATTTCCTGTAAACAACCATTGAGGAAAGCCGTTATGACATCCATTTGGTACACTTTCCAACCAAAGCGATTTGCAAGGGTCAAAACTATTCTAATAGTTGACATATTCGCAACAGAAGCGTAAGTTTCTGAATAATTTATACCTTTTACTTGTAAAAAACCTCTAGCAACTAACCTAGCCTTATACTTTTTAATGTTACCTTCCGAGTCCTGTTTGAGTTGGAAAACCCACTTACAGTCGACCACTGAAACTCCCTCTGGACGTGGAACGAGTTCCCACGTTCCATTCTTTTCCAAGGATTCCATTTCTTTCTCGATCGCATTTAACCAATTTTCTTTCTCACCACCACTCACAGCGTCTTTAAAATTACGCGGCACATCACTCGAGAGATTGTTCACGAATAAAGCTGCATGCTCTTCACATTCTTCCAAGTATTCTTCATTAACTAAATAATCTTTGAATTTTTCAGGTATCTTCTTTACTCTACTGCTCCTCCTAGCTCTACTATTTTCTTCTTGAACAGTTTCTTGTTCATTTACTGTTATCTCCTCCTGAATATCTTCTTCGTTTTCTTCAGGATAACTAGTAATTTGATGTAACTCTTTTCCCTTTTTCCAATCCTTATACATAACTTTTTCATTGAATACCACATCTCTGGCTAAAACTACCTTCCTTTGTTCCAAATTCCAGAGCCTATAGCCACATGGTGCGTAACCAATCATGACACATACCTTAGCTTTCGGATCGAACTTTTTACGCTTTTCTTTCCGGACATGCTTGTACGCAATGCACCCAAAAACTCGTAGATTGTCTAAATTGATAGTTTTATTTTGCCATAATTCCGCTGGTAATTTTTCTTTCAGCATTAATGTAGGGCTTCTATTAGTAAGATATGTCGCAGCTAAAATCGCTTCACCCCACATATCCTTGTCCAATCCTGAATCCGCTATCATCGTTCGTGCTTTTTCTACTAACGTTCGGTTTTTCCTTTCCGAAATTCCATTCTGTTCTGGTGTGTATGGTACCGTATATTCAATATGAATACCTTTTTGCTTGCAAAAATTAACCATTTCCTTGCTAATATACTCTCCTCCATTATCACACCTTATTCTTGAAATTTTATTGGAAAAATGAGCCGACACCAGCGCTTCATATTCTTTAAAATGATTAAAGACTTCACTTTTTGTCGCAAGCAAGTACGTCATAGTAAATCGAGTAAAATCATCTGTAAAACACACATAATATACCTTACCATCATGTGTGGGTGTCATCGGTCCACACACATCTGTGTGTATGAGTTCCAAGGGCCTTCTACTCCTCTGTTTTCCTTTATTCTCAAACGGGAGTCTACACTGCTTTCCTACCACACAACTTTCACACAGCACTGTATTTTTAGTACCAACGTTCAACGACTTCATTCTCTTCAATTTTTCCATTGAAGTTTTTCCTAAATGTCCCAGCCTTCTGTGCCAAAGTTCACTCTCACTGTAGTCCACCAAATGTGTTTCCCTCTCTATTTTCTGAAACTCTACTTGATAGAGATTTCCACATTTCTTCCCTTTTATTAGTGTATTATTCCCTTTATATATTTCAACTTCAGAATTCTTAAATTTTACTTCTATTCCTGCTTTATTTAGTCGATTCACAGACAGTAAATTCTTCCTTAAATTTGGCACGTATAAAACATCCTTCATTATACATTCCACCTCCTTTCCATTTACCAAACTTACAGCCTGTATTATCCCTATTTTGGTCGCTCTTAATTCTTGGTTATTTTTCGCCACAGATATTTCCACAGGTACTTCCAAATTCCTAAACTTCGTGAACAGTTTACTATCATTTATAAGATGATCTGTCGCACCAGAGTCCACAACCACTTGAAAAATAGCTCCGTCAAGATTTTTCTTTGTTGCTTCCATCGTTGATGTCATGAAACACACCAAATCATCTTCCTCAGTCTCTGCCGAGTACGCTTGTGACCCTATTTTCTTTTTCTTGCAATCTGATCGCTTATGTCCTTTTTGTCCACAAGAATAACACCTGAACACAAACTTTTTCTTCATGTTATTACTATTTCCACTGAACGCTACTTTCCCTTCTTCTGGATTTTCAATTTCCTTTTGTAAATGTTTCCGTTTGGTTTCTTCGTCCATCAAACGACATTTCACAAATTCCAAATTTAATTTATCCACAGCAACAGTTTCCAACGCAGCTATTATGCTATCGTACGATGAGGGCAACGTAAGCATTAAATGACAAACTGCATCCATATCTTCCACATTGGCTCCAGCTGATTTTAATTCTCTTATCAGTTTATCAAACTTGAGGAGATGTTCCTGCATGGATTCTTCATCCCTATATTTCATGGTCAACAGTTTTTTTCTCAAATAAATTTGACTGGATATGCTTTTCCGTTCAAACAAATCGATTAACGTGTTCCATATCTCACGAGCTGTTTTCTTATCCTTGATATATTCCAAATGAGAATCCGCTATACACTGAATAAGTATCATCTTACATTTCTTCTCAGCTTTTGTCCATTCTGTGGTTATGTTTGCTGTTGCCGGTGTAGCCGTTAATACCTGATCAAATACATCACATTGTTCCAGCACTGTTTGCACCCGGAACTTCCAATTACTAAAATTGCTTCCGTCAAACTGTGCCAAACCAAACTTGTCCATTACTTTTTGAGCCATGACTGCACAAATCCTCAACTACAGTATTTCCAGAAAATTTATGTGTTTACAAGTCGATAAACAAGTCTGGGCCCATAACCTATTGTAGATGCGACGTATTCAATCAAATCACACGTTCTAACGTTGAAAGTAAACAACTTTATTACATATTACTTTCAATGAAATACAAAGAACGTTAACATAACAAAAGAACGGTTTTCCACACACGCACGAACGTTCTAGAACTAGTCTGAAGTTAGTACATATTCAACAGGGTTATATACGTCAAACACAACCATTGACGTTGTAAACAATAGATAGAACCCAATGATTATAATATGTAGATAGAACAACTAACAAATTGTTATCTATCACAACAAACGCCGCTTTAGGCCTGTCCTTGAAAAGTTACACGCTTCCAAAAATGAGAAAAAAAATTAGTTTTTTTTTGCTTTTGTGAAATTGTTGAAGAGTTAAAGAAATGGAATTTTGTGGGCGTATTCTACCGATAAAAAGGCTACCTACGCATTTTTTAAATTTTGTTGTGGTCTTTTAAAGGGGTGAAACATGCAACCCCTATTCCAATTTTTACCAGAACTTTTTAACAAAACAAAATTTCTTGATTTAAAAATATCTGTTGAAAAGAATGATATAGTGCTAAACTTTTTTAACTCTTGTGTTGTTTCCGTAAAAGCAATAGTTTCTTAATAAAAAAATAAAATACAACATCGTGCATAAACGGATCTTCTGTAAATGGAATCGAAAAAATCTAGTAGGTGGCTGTCACGTTTTGTTTGCACAAATTATGACCTCAATAGCAGTATCTAGTAGGTGGCTGTCAAGTCACTTTAATTTTTATGTGGTAGCTGAAAGTTCAATTGTGCCTTTAAATCTTCAATATGAATAATTACACTAACGCTGAAATGGCCGATATGCATTTTATGTATGGTCGTGCCAATGGAAATTCTTTGGAAGCTAGACGGCTTTATGCAGAGATGTATCCTCAGCGCGTGATACCTCATCACACAATTTTTGCACGTCTTCACCAACGTCTCTGTGAAAGAGGGACTTTTCAAAAACGAAAAACTGATTGTGGTCGTCCACGAGTAATAAGAACGGTGGCACTGGAAGAAGAGGTTCTTAATATGATTGAAGATCGTCCGGAATTAAGTACAAAGCAAATTGCTGAAACACTAAATGTTTGCAATAAACTAATCTGAAAAATTTTAGGGATCACCAATTGTATTCTTACCATTTTCAACGAGTCCAGGCACTTTTGCCGCGAGATTTTCCCCATCGAGTACACTTTTGTCAATGGAGTCTTCAAATGATTACCCAAAATGCTCAATTTTTAGAAAACGTATTATTCACTGACGAATCCAACTTTTCAAGGCAAGGGATTACAAATTTTCATAACAACCATCTATGGACCGAAGATAACCCACGTGCAATTGAAGAAGGTCGGTACCAATATGAATTTTCACTTAACGTGTGGGTCGGAATTATTGGCGAAAATGTTATTGGACTGTATTTTCTACCGTTGAGGCTAAATGGTGCATCCTATACAAATTTTCTCCAGGAGCAGCTTCCCATTTTACTTGAAAATGTTCCACTAGCTATTCGACCACGAACGTGGTTTATGCACGATGGTGCGCCTGCCCATTTTAGCATAACTGCTCGTCAGTACTTGGACGACGTGTATCCAAATCGTTGTATAGGCCGAGCAGGACCTCAACCTTGGCCTCCCAGATCTCCAGACTTAAACCCCTTGGACCTTTGCATCTGGGATCACCTTAAGTCTTTGGTTTATACGACCCCCATTGAATGTGTAAATGATTTAAGGAATCGCATCATTGCAGGCTGCGAGACAATCCAAAACACACCCGGAATATTTCAACGTTTGCGCCAATCAATGAAACGATGACTTGATTCCTGTCTAATGGTTGGAGGTGGTCATTTCGAGGAGTTTTTATAACTCTGTTCCGTTTGATCTTGTTGGCTTTTTCTTTGTTGCAATACACATAATTTCAGTATTCACCTGATGACGACTGTAGATACCTAACAGTCGAAACGTTGTGTATTTACTGTATTTTTAAAATAAAGACAATGGAAGTCCAAACTACTGATTTTATTTCAAACACATAATTTTGTTATGTTTGTATTTTTAATTTGATATTCTATTAAAACAACACATGGTACTTGGACATGCCTACATTAAAAGTTAAAACAAGCGGAATAATTTTAAAATACTACGATTGAGGTCATAATTTGTGCAAACAAAACGTGACAGCCACCTACTAGATTTTTTCGATTCCATTTGCAGAAGATCCGTTCATGCACGATGTTGTATTTTATTTTTTTATTAAGAAACTATTGCTTTTACGGAAACAACACAAGAGTTAAAAAGGTTTGGCACTAAATCATTGTTTTCAACAGATATTTTTAAATCAAGAAATTTTATTTTGTTAAAAAGTTCTGGTAAAAAATGGAATAGGGGTTGCATGTTTCACCCCTTTAAAAGACCACAACAAAGTTTAAAAACAATTCATAGGTAGCGTTTTTATTGGTAGAACACGCCCACAAAATGCCATTTCTTTAACTCTTCAACAATTTCACAAAAGCAAAAAAAACTAATTTTTTTTCTCATTTTTGGAAGCGTGTAACTTTTCAAGGACAGGCCTAAGAGCTTTTGTTTACATGAAAGACCCCCTTTAATTTTCGACAAGAAATCACCCCCCAAAAACTTTCGCACTTATTTGGAAACACCCTCTATACAGCAGACGCTCGATAACGTGAACTAATTCAGACCCCGAGTGTGTTCACATTATGAAAATTTTACATTAGTGAGCGTGATTTTATTAATAAGCAAATTATTAAAAGAAACGTTTAATAACACAATAAAAAACAAAACTTATTCTGACAGTGATAACTGATAAGTAATACATATTTTTAATGAGAAGAAAAATAAGCTGCTATTTTAGTCTGCGTTAATTTGCGCTTAGCAATGCCTTCCAATGCCTTTGCACGTAATTTACGGAAAACTAAAATATCCGTGTTTGATACTTCTTTTCCTTCAGCCCAATCCAAAGCTTGGTTAAAAACTTCTATCGCTTATATTTTTTGCTAATTGTGTCACTCCCGCACCTAGTGCAACCTCGTCTACGATTTTCACTTTGTTTTATTGGATGTGGATGCCATAGTCGTAATGCATAAACGCATGTAATATACCTGGCTTAAGTTTAACAACGACTAAAATGAAATCCGCGCTGCTCCTACAAATAATTTGTTGAGAGTCACGTATGTACATCATAAAAACCCTTCTGACCGACTCAGCTGTGTCGCAGAGGGGAATTCCCTACATAAATTGGCGACTAACCGTCGCCAAAAAGTGTTTACGTTATCGAGCTGTCCAGGTTGTTTACATTACCGGGCGTTCTATTGGATTCCAAGAATTTTGTGTTTACATTAGCGCGATGTTTCCATTATCCGGTGTTTACGTTATCGAGCGTCTGTTGTATTTGTTTTTGTTCTATACAGAACATACTACTTACAAAATGCGATCGATTGGACATGGTGGTTTAAATAAATGAACTTTGGAAAACCCCTTACCACAGTGATATATAGAACACGTAAATACGTATTTCGGCAACTAAGCTGCCATCTTCAGTAGGAACTGTAACTAACTAAAGTACCTTGACTATACCTCTGTAGATAAGTCCTTGACCAAGTCAACAATTGAAGTCCAAAATTGATTTACTTATAAGAGAAACGGAATTAATTGAGAAACTTTTCATCTAATTTAATTTAATTTATTTGCAAACAGCCATAAATAACAGTGTTTGGAGTACGGTAATTATTAAGTTAAATAATGAATACCCAAAAATATACAAAATTTATTTCGCGGCCAGTATTACAATTTATTTTCGGCTTAGACCGTGTGGTCATTTGTGAACTACACCCAGCATTATCAGGTAAGGCCATGCAAACTAACGTTTCGCAAGAAATTGCAGCTTGCATCTTCAGAGTGAATAGAACACCGATTTCCTAGATGCTATTTGTAATCTACTGCAAATAGAATATAACCATTAATAGATAATTGTCTTACTTTTCATCATATTGAAATTTAACTGATCTGAAAAACATTAACTAAAGTAATACCATTATTTATTACATATACGTAGCGTTCACAAGCCTTTAGGCCCATAGGTTCGTCCTCCTCCATTAACACAAAATTACTACAAAAATTAATACATTTGAATGCTCAAACTATTTTTGAATATATCATATCCATTATATAAACAAAACAATAACATTTTAAATTTTGAAAACTTCTGGCAACCTTTCATAATTCTTTCCTGTTTAGATTATTATTAATTAATGTATTTTACAATCAAAGGACAACTATAAAATTAGTTAAAAGCAGTTCTAAACAAAAATTTAAAATACATTAAATAAGTTTTCAGAAATAAATACCGTAGAAAACATACTAAAAACTTATTTGTATCTTCGAATCTCAGAAAGTTTCCTTAGCAAAAATATCTTGCACTACAAAGACTTTAATCTGGTGTTCATAGATGTCAGACAAGCATATGACACTGATCGGTCCGCCCACGTGGTGGACGGTTTGTCTAGTTTTAATTCAGAGCCAGAAGTTCGTAATGATATGAGGAGAGACTGTAATGGTTATAACAGAATTTATTATGTTTAAATGTTACACTAAAAAGCAAAATATGTGTAAATCTGGTGTTATAAAGAAAATAATAATATATTCCAAAATCCTGAACGGTACGCCACTGAACGGACTGAGGAAGCCGGGTCACTCGCCTGATAGTTTGTGTTGCAGCTATGGGCCGCGCGCAGCATGTGTCCTGTCTTTACATAAACAAATAAAATATATGTTGCCACATGGCAGTTAATTCAAGTACGTTTAACAGTATGTATCTTGAAACCACTAATCTGCACCTTTTCCGTGTTCACGCCGTTATTAGATTAATAATCACCTGGCGGCGTGTCCTTGCGGGGTCAACGAACGTTTTTGAGAAATCCAGATGCTGGGAAAATCGTCTTGTAGTCGTAATTTCGCCGATGAATGAATTTAAATATTTCGTGGTATATTGTAACAATAAAACATTACTGTACGGTGAGTGTTTGAAATTGTTAATGCCTAATTTCAAAAATACGTCCAGTCTGGTCTGACCGACTATAACGTATTGTTAAATTAGTTCGTAAATTCCCAATTACGGGAAAATAGGAAAATCAAAGGTCAAATTAGCCTGGCCTGACCGGCTTATAAGACCTCTAATCTCTTACTTCTCTGGTCTGTTAACCTGGTTGACACTAGCTGGCACAACCTGCTGGATATCCATCAAGGTAACTCCAACGGCAAAGTTTTCCACAAAAATGAATATTTGCGACACCGTAAAGGTACACGGATTTTAGAGAATTCTCCAACGGACTGGAATATTCTCACGGACTAAGAATATTTTGATGGCTCAACCTCGGTTTGATTGCTTCTCTGGCGGACTGGTAATTCTATTCCCGGCTGACTTCCTTCTGGATGGAGTTCGACTCTAAGTAACCAATTTTGAGCGAGGATCCTGTATATATAAGGTTCCCTTTCTTTGTGCGTTTCTCCGGAGTATGTTCGTACGCGATGATGAGCGCGTGGGGGAAGACAATTTAGAACTCCACTTGTACTGCCGCAGACGCACCTTTACGGAACTAAGCGACGTAACATTTAATTATCAAATTTTCAACGGTTGCTTCCCGGAAATTTCGTTACAACACAATTAGCAGAACAAAATTGTGTGAAGACATGAAAGACCTGGAAATACACGAGCAAAACTAATAAGACTGGTAATGTCATCATCACATTGAATAAACGAGTAACAAGGTGAAAATAAAAGGAAACCTGTCAAGTAGTTTTGATGTACAGAAAGGTGTCAGGCAAGGAGACCTGCTATCAACGGTGTTATTCAACTTAGCCCTAGCAAAAATAATAAGGGATAGTGACCTAGCAACTACAGGTATTTTAATCAGCAAAAGTAAGTAATGAACCTATCCCGACGACTTAACTCTAATGGCAAAATCGGTGGGAGAATTACAAAAGATGAGAAGAGATCTGGAAGGTCAAGCCAGGAAGAGAAAATTAAGAATCAATGACGAGAAGACAAAATATATGGTTATGGGAGGACGGCAACTTAACATAAATAACATAACTGTCACTTTGGACAGTGACAGTGTCATGGATGTGCAGAGAGTGAACAGTTTAGTGTTTTTGGGTGCACTGCTAATCTAATAAGGCGAAGGACGTCAAGAAATCGAGACACGAATATTAAAAGGTAAACGTGCACGGGTGCATGAAAGAGCATCCTTAAATCTAAAGTTGTACCAAATGGTGCCAAGATAAGACTATAAAACAGTTATAAGGCCCACAGCCACGTACGCCTGTGAAAAGTGTGTTAAATGGGAGTGAACAGAACAGGATAGAAGCATGGGAATGATAGATCTTGAGAATATTTGGAGGAAGAAAATTGGCACTCGGTGAGAAAAAGACAAACGGATAAAAAAAAGTGCAAGAAAAGACAAAAGAACATTCCAGGAAGAACTCCTAAATAAAGCAGAACAAGCAGCTAGTCTCAATGATATAAAAACGTTATACGAAATTACACGCAAGCTGTCAGGTAGGAAAAACTTCCCATCTACACAAATAAGGGATAAAAAAGGTAAATTACTTACCAATGACACAGATATTGTTAATAGATGGATTGAACATTTTAAAGAGATATATACAAACCAAGAAATAGCCATAGAGGACATAAGAACAGAAGACACTGAAGCAGAAAAGATTGAACTTAACATCGACATCTCAGAAATCACAGAAGCAGAGATAAGAAATGCTATCAAAATGTTAAAGAATGATAAAGTAGCAGGGCTAGATAATATACCGGGCAAATTAATTAAAGCGGGAGAAGAAACAACTACTAAAATACTGCACTGCTTATTAAACAAAACCTGGAGTGAAGAACAAATCCCGAAAGAATGGAATGAAGGATTAATTATAAAACTGGCAAAGAAAGGGGACAAGACGCAATGTGGCAATTGGAGAGCAATAACGCTACTAAATTCACCTAGTAAGATACTAACCAGGATAATATTACAAAGAATGAAAGATGAAGTTGACTGTCCCTTGCGTCCAAACCAAGCAGGATTCAGACCCCGCCGCTCGTGTATTGACCATATATGTACCCTCAGAATAATTATCGAAGAAAGCCTAGAATGGAATAAAGAACTACATCTATGTTTTATAGATTTCGAAAAGGCTTCGACAGGATAATAAGATTGCAAATGTGGAAGATATTAGAGGACTTTGGTATACCAGACAAGATAATAAGCATCATCAAATTACTTTACAAGGATTGTGGGGCTAGACTACGACATAACCATACAATAACAGAAAAGTTTACCGTTGAAACAGAAGTCAGACAAGGTTGCATCCTATCGCCACTACTATTCCTTATTGTAACAGATTGGCTAATGAAGAAGACAATAAAAAACAAAAATGGACTAACATGGCGATTTGGACAGTTCCTGGAAGAGTTGGAATTTGCAGACGACGTATGTCTAATAAACGAGAATATAAAACATACGCAAGCTAAACTGGAATCACTACAGACAACAGCGAAAGAAATAGGGCTAAATATTAATTGGAATAAAACAGAAATTCTCAGTATAAATGGAAAGAATCAAAACATAGAAATAGAGAACAAAACGGTGGATAATACTGATCAAATGATGTACCTAGGCAGTATAGTGTGAAAAGAGAATGGCTATCAAAAAGACATTAAAAGCAGGATTAACAAGGCACGAGGAGCGTTTAATATGTTAAGGAACATATGGATATCGAATCAAATGAACAGGCAAACGAAAATAAGGATATTTAACTCTAATGTGAAAAGTGTGTTGTTATACGGGTGTGAGTCATGGTCAACAAATAGGATGCAAATGCAGGAAATTCAAACATTTGTCAACGGATGTCTGAGAAGAATTACAAATATCTACCGGCCCAATGTCGTTTCAAATACTGATTTATGGACCCTCACACAACAAGAACCAATTGAAAGTAGGTACCATCAAGAAAAGAAAATGGCAATGGATAGGTCACACATTACGGAAACCAAACGAGGACATTACAAGACAAGCACTAGATTACAACGTTAGAGGTAACAGAACTCCCGGGAGACCAAACAACACCTGGAAAAGATCGACAGAAAGACAAATCAAAGAACAAGGGAAAACATGGAATGAAATCAAAACGACCGCCCAAGATAAAACCAGATGGAAAGACCTTATTAAACAAATGTGATTATTAAACTAAGGTGATTAAGACAAATAAACACACAGCTGTAAATCATAGTAATAAATTACAGATAAACCCACTCAACCAAACATTACAGTGTATAAAGTTCAAGTGTGAAAGTTTAACGCGATAAGAAGTGCAAGGTTGTCTACCTTGTACTTATATAAGTCAGCTATGGAAACGTCGCAAGACGCCCTTTGTTCCCTTGGAAACATAGGAAGGAAGAAGAGAAAGAAGAACGAACGAGGAAGTGCTGCTCCTATACAATCAACCAAACATTACACAAACAGTAGAGGCACAGAGGTTATGATGGCTAGGACATTCATGATGAAGGGGGAAATGGTAGGAACCAGAAGAATGGGGCGGCCTGGGAGGAAATTCATAGAACATTTTAAAGAAAAAAGACTTAACAAACTGGCGTGATAAAGTAGTGGACAGTACAGTCTGGACGAGGATCGTAAAGCAATGGGCCTGAAGGCTTGTGAACGTTTCATTATATACACAAAGACTTTAAAATATGCTGCAATATTTGTGTAAGGTGCATTTAGTAGACGTTTAAAAATAAAATATTTTGAAAAGAGAATTAAAATACATAGTCAAGAATTTGGAGGGCAGTTTTGTAACTGTCTTAGTCCATGCAAGTCTTTTTATTTGGTGTGAATAAACTTCCACACATATAAAGTGAGTCAAATTAGTGCGCAGGGAGTAAAATGCTAAAAGGACCCGCCCAGCACAAACAGATACACTGCATTTGCTGTTATTATTAATATTAATAATTTCTATAAAACAGTAAACAACTAAAGTATCGGGTAATGTTGATAATAGCCCATTTTCTAATTACAGTTAGTACCTACTCTACTTGCCACATGAGTGGCCTGCACTGTTGATGTTTTAAGCGCATATTGTTTCAAGTTGCTATTAAAAAGCTAGTGTAATATAATATCACATTTACCCATGGCACGCACATATCAAAGAAAAACTAGGGGGCCGAACTAAAACTTATAGAGCTTCGAAAACGTACAGTATACCTTATGTAACACTGTACTCACGTATAAAAGGCATACGAGGTGTAAAAAAGAATTACAAGGGACGTCCCACTTCTATTTAATTTGCTGATGAAACTAGATTAAGTAATGGACTAAAGACGTTGAAGAAATGGGGTTATGCTCTAACAAGGAGGTAATTAAAACAGTTGCAAATTTTGTTAAGGCGAACAAACTTGAGATTCAATTTAAAGATGGAGTCCCTGGCGAGGATTAGTTTTTGAGCTTTAAAAAGCGCCACAAGTTGAGTCTGAAAACTCCACAAAATGTGGAATATGCTAGAAGAAAAGCTTTAGACCCGTTTATTATATACCCATATTTCGAATTGCTTAAAGGCAAACTGGATGAACTCAACCTCAATAATAAACCAGAGAGAGTATGGAACTTAGATGAAAGTAGTCTAAGCATTGACCCCCGAAAATCAAAAGTTGTGGGCGCTAGAAATCAACCTTCGTCAAGAATAGTTGGCTCTCCAGGTAGAGAGACTACCACAATATTATTAATATGTAACGCAGCTGGCGTGAAGGCTCCGCCATTAATTATCTACAAATGTTTGCATATACGGGATCAATTGCTTGTGCAGTCAGAAGTTGAATTCCCAGGAACTGTTTATGCAGCCAGCAAAAAAGGGTGGATGGAGGGAGACATATTTAAAAATTATTTTCTAAACACGATTATTCCTAGGGTGTAAGGGTATTTGATGGACACTCTACACACATAAATATGGTAACATTGGAAGCTGCCATTCACGAACAAATATCAGTCATAAAATCACCATTTCACTCCAGTGGCGGCTTGTACTAAAGGGCACAAGGGCACGTGCCCACCCAACCACCAAGATAAACACAGAAAGAAATTCGCATGTAATTCAGTGCATTATTTTAATTTCATTATTTTAACGATGGTATCAAATTTTCCTTCCGCACCAAAGGCGCGGCTAACACGCTCAAAACTATGTTCCGGGGAACGCTCTGATTTGTACCTATTTAGAGGATGATTCGGTTGCCTATCGGTTATTTTCGCTATATGCGATATACCAGGCGAATGGGGCACCGAGCAGATTGTTCCCCATTTAAAGTCAACGTTTGAATTTGCACTTTGGAGCGCTGTTTTCGCGCAATCGCGTGTTTGAATTGAAAGACGAAAGTGACGTTCGTCCAGTCTATCCCGGATTTTGACAACAAAGTCATAGACGTCTTTTCCAGCATGAAATACAGGAGAATGGATTTTATGTACAAAAAATAGGTAAGTTTTTTCTTGTGCCCACCCTCTTTCTTAACTCACGAGCCGCCACTGTCTCACTCTGGCCATTTGCTGCAGTCTTTGGACCTCTCGGTATTTAAATCATTCAAATCTAAATGGGACGAAAAGTTGGTAATAAAAATACCAACAAAAGTGTTTTCTCAATTTCTTGAGTGATGGATGAAGATGGAATTTGTCCATTCAATAAGAACGTTATACCAGAAACAAGTTTTCCTCCTCAGTTATCTAAAAAATGGACACACATAGAGGATGCTAAAAAAATCAGCGACGAATAAGCCAGGGGAAGAACAACTGACATCAACGGTGATAGCTCCAAAGGAAATCACAAATGGATTCAACAAAGGTAGAATTTGTCCATTCAATAAGAACGTTATACCAGAAACAGGTTTTCCTCCGGAGTTATTTAAAAAATAGACACAGATGGAAGATGCCAAAAAAACCGCGACGAATGAGCCAGGGGAAGAACAACTGACATCAACTGTGGCAGAAGCTATTAAACATATACCCGGAGAAATATCTTCAACCAATATTGAAGCAAGTCCTGGCACTTCAAATCAGAACCAGACCCCACTAACTGATAAAGAAGCCATGGAGGATGTTGTCAAAGAAACATTGTAAAGAGAAACTGAAAAAATACAAGTATTTCTTTTGAAGATTTATTGTTGTCTGCAGTTCAATCGACAGTCAAATCATAACTTCAAAAAAGAACGAGAGTACGTCCTGGCTCAGAAGTATTGACATCAACACAGGCAATTGACAGGTTAAAGGAAAAAGTAGATAAACCTAAAAAACATACAGCTAACAAAAAAAACCAAAAGCAATTCCAATTGTTTTCCAGCAGGAAAGTTCTTTGCCCCTTGTGTTAATGGACTCCGAAGATACCGACGAATTTCAATGTGACCTAGACGCGGACCTGGAAGATGATAAAGATATTAATACAGTCAATTTGTGCTCAAAAGGACCCCTAGCGGGAAAATTGTGGGGTAGTTTTGATTTCTTCCCTCTTATGTGTTTTTGGGCTGCTGAATCCGAATCTGAGGTTTGCTAACAAAATTTCCTGATGCAACATTGAAGAAAATTCAGAAAAAGGTAAAAATTTTCATTTTTTGACGGTTTCTTGCTTATAACTCGGAAACTATCAACTTTTCGTAAATAACCTCCCTGTTCAAAATGAAAGTACAAAAAATTTTCTACAAATTTCACTATTTTGGTTTTTTCTCCGACGGACCGTTTGGGCTCAAGCGCTAGTTGAAAATTGGCGTATTTCGGCTGTCGCCGCGTAAACCCACTCTTTCAACTCCAAAATTTTAATTTATTATTAAAGGCTGAAACAAGGAAAGAAACAAAATCGAGCTTGTACAGGGCTTTTGCACCGACTCCAAATGAACAGGGGAACTTGAGCGATACAAAATATGTCATTGACGGAGGGTTTGTGTTATACCGTGTCAAATGGCACCACGGCCAGACATATGCAGAAATTTATTGCAGTTATGTACCATATGTCAAGTCGAACTACAAATCAAATGCCGTCGTCATTTTTGATGGCTAGCCTGACGAAGCTTGTTAAAGCACCAAGCGTATAGAACGATTGAGAAGAGCGCAAAGAAAACAATCTGCTGCAATATCATTTACAAATCGATGGTGCCCACTGTCTGGCAGAAGAGCTTCCTTGCAAATTCCAAAAACAAGAGACGGTTGATATCTATGCTAATGGAAAAATTTGATGATGCAAAAATTGATTCACAGCAAGCTGTGGAAGACGCTGATATCCTAATTATCACAACAGCTCTTATGTTGGCCCCGTCAAATGAATATGTGACAGTGGTGGGGGAAGATATCGACCTTCTGGTGATTTTGATTGGCCTGTGTAGCCCTGATATAAAGAATGTCTTCTTTTTGAAACCAGGAAAAGGGAAGGTGTCTCAAACCCTCTACAATCCTCATCTTGCCACTGACAAAACCCTATCAGACCATATATTATTCCTGCACGCGATGAGTGGCTGTGACACCACTTCTGCTTTGTTTAATCAGGGGAAACTGAAATTTCTTAAAGTCCTGCAGAGGAACAATGACTTGCAACCAGTCATTGATGCTTTCAAAGACCCTCATGCATACCAAGACGAGATTGCTGAAGCAGGAAACGTTTCTCATGGCTCTGTATAGGAAACGACATGAGACTAGCCTGAACGATTTGAGATACAGGCAATACGTATCTTCATCTTACAGAAGTAAAACCAACATTGTCTCACTACCCCCAACCGAAGCTGCTGCACGACAACATTCACTAAGAGTTTACTTTCAGGTGCAGCAGTGATTATCCGGTCAAACTGAATTTGTATAATTTCGGCCTTTTTGAAAAAATTACCTGTATCTTTACATATAGGATCTAAACAAGGTATGTGCTGAGAACTGGGAGGAATTTACTAATTGACAGCCTTTCATAATAAATTAGAGTTTTGGAGTGGAAAAAGTAGGTTTTTGCGGAGACAGATAAAATACGCCAATTTTCAACTATCGCTTGAGCCCGAATAGTTTGTCGTAGAAAAAAACCTAAATAGTGAAGTTTGTAGGAAATTTCATGCACTTTCATTTTGAATTGAGAGGTTATTTACGAAAAGTTGATAGTTTTCGAGTTATAAGCAAAAAACCGGCAAAAAATGAGGTTTTTTACCTTTTTTTTGCATTTTTTCAATGTTGCATCACGAAATTTTGTTAGCAAACCTCAGATTTGGATTCAGCACCCCAACAAACATAAAGAATGGAAGACATAACAACTACCCCACAACTTTCCTGGTAAAAACACAATTTGACTGGATTATATGGAAATAACAGAAAGTAATATAACCTTACAGTCACGGGTATTAATTAGATACTGCTGTACAAAAAAAAACGGTTAAGCATTTCGTAGTACAAATTATTGCAAAAAATGATGATGGGGGGACACTAAATTTACAAAAGTGCATAAAAAATGTGTGTTGCCGAACATCAACGATATAGACACTATAGAAGAGAGTGATATAATTAAAGTATTGCCAGAACCCATAACTGATAGACGTTGTTCATACATTTTCCCGGTCAATTTTGAGGAGTTTAATTTACAATAATGATACAGAATCAGTGATTTTTTGTTAGAGTTTATAAGTACCTAAACATTTTCTATTTCATTATCTTGTATTTGTATGATAAATCATTATTTACTAGAATGACATTTTTTTTAAGTTTTCATTAAAAAGTTTGTAACTTTTACGTTTATAAATATATTGTCCTGAATAAAAAACGAAATCAAACCATTTTCTCTGTATATTTATATATCTGCCCCATACAATTTGTTAAGCATCTGCTGAAAAATAGTAAAGTATTATTACATTTGCCCCCAAATACTGGGGTAATTGTGATACAGTGACATCGTTTAAAAACATCATTGCAGTTTATTTATAGCAATTGTTTATTGAACTATTCAAATTCTATATCACATTTTCCCCACTCCACCTTAATAAAAAAAATTTCATTTGATATGCATATGTATGTAAAACAGAACCTACATAAAAGCACATTAATATAAAATTTTTCATCAAATTTTACTTATGTTGAAGGTGTCAGAATGGAAGTGAATCATGAATTTTTTTAGTTTCTTAAAAAGTTAATCTTTTTTCTACTGTATTCCTACAAAGACACCACGTTGAAAAGTTTAGAGTCATGAGACCCTTTAGAAATTTTGTAAGTACTTATTAGTCAATAACGTGCAACGGAATATGCAGCATAATACTAAAATTTCAAATGTGGACTGTAAATCAATATCCATATAACAAAGGTGAAAATAATTTTTTTCTACCTTGTTGTAGATCTTGCCTGCCTAAACAGGGGCATGTGCTTATATTAATCAAACCGTGGGGCGGACAAGGATTTGATCTTGATGTATTTTGTTCGGCAGGACGATAATACTTAATCGGCTTATGCTTGTTAGCTGTTTGTGAACCCATACAAACTAACGTTTCGCAAGACATTACAGCTTGCATCTTCAGAGTGAATAGAACGCTGAACACAGATCAAATCCTTGTCCGCCCCAAGGCTTAAATAATCTAAGCACACGGCCCTGTTTAGGCAGGTAGGGCCTACGAACAAATATTGGTCAAACTTCTAGACCTAATGCTTGTAAAGGCAGACAAGCTTCAGGTCGGGCCTTACCCAATAATGCTGGGTGTAGTTCCCAAATGACGACGCGGTCTAAGCCGAAAGTAAATTACAATATTAACAGTAATGATTTATTCAAATCACACTACTATTGGAAATGATTTAACATTATTAGACAGGTGCTAGTTTCTTAAACATAGCCGTTTACTTACTCACAAATTACTGATTTCACATTTATTGCTTTACTTGCGCAGAAGGCATGCAAACTTAAATTATTATAATGTAACTGACCTTCGCGCTTGGCACATCTGATTACTCGATCCTGCTCCGCCAAATTTCTGCATATTTTTACAATGAGAACACCTTCCACAATCTGGAATTTGGCATGATCTACAAACTCCACACCGTTCACGGGAAGTGCTGTTATGGTCTTCATTTTTGTGAATTTGATCTTTGAAGAATGTTGCAAATATACCGGTTACTAAATTAGTACTGGTGGTTTTGGTCTTCTGTACAACCTCCTAATAATAAAAGTTGTTGCAAAAGAGTTCAAATTACCACTGTTACTGCACTTACTTTAGATTTAAATTCTCTGGCGTGTTGTTTACTATTTAAAATAACATTACCCTTCTGAATAAGAGTCCTCATGCAAGGAGTAGTAATCAGTATATCATCATTACTATTTCCAGCTGCATCAAAACTCATTACCTGAAAAATTATTTATTTTGAAAAAAAATCAGATAAACATATTTCAAACTGACTTGGTCACAAACAAATTTAGCATATGCTAATAGCATTCTTTCATTCACTTTATTATCATCATCATGGCTTTCAAACCATTGCAAAAGATCTTCATACGTGGGGCTTTTCCACAACTGGTCCAATAAAAATCCAATGACCGATTTAATCAAGGTTTTCTTCTCTTCTATACATTTCATTAATGGCTTATACAATGGCAAAGGCTCTAACAAGTAGTAATTGGCTTCCTCAGTGGTAAACCCTATCATAGCCGTCTCATCAGCGCCAAATCCAATTATATACCTGCATTAAATAAATAATAATTTAAAGTGCATACTCAATGTAATTACTTTGTTACATCAAAAGTATAAAAAAAATTTGTTTTTATTTTCAATGCTTGGGAACAATTTAAAAATGGTGTGAGCGAAGAGTGTTTTGATGTAATTACTTGTTAGATATAAGATTTATGTGAAGTGTATAAATTGAAAAATTAAGGAAAAATACGAGGTGCAGAAGCAGGAAGAAGCTATACACACTATATTAACAAAAATAGATTCAATTAAACTAAGTTTAGAAATCTTATAATGAGAGAAAATTGGATATGTAAACTTGTGGGTATCACAAAATTACAGAAAAAGAAAAAATTGAGAAAACATTACATGCAACATATTTCTACAAAAAAATATAGTACAAATCAAACCTTATAAACACCTGCAAAATCAAATAAATAAATTTGACTAGTATTTTTTGGAACAGTAAAGGAATTCTCTTTATTGAACATATGCCAAAAGAATCTACAGTCAATAGCGATTATGGAAAAACAATACAGAATTAGCAAATACCAAAAAACAGTGTTCATGTTTGCTGAAAAATAACATCTTTTGCTGCAAGGAGCATGGAGGGTCATATAATATCTCTTTTAGTACCATTTATTTTTTTTTAATAGCTCGTTAGAATTTTATTCTACATACATACATAAAAAAATGTTGAAAATTATTCAATTAAACTGTTTTTGACATGATTCTATTTTTATGAAAAGTCTAGCTACCATGCATATTTGTATGCATTTTTATATGCACTTCTATTATTATTATTTGTATAGCCTGAATTAACTCTGCGATTCACACCATGTAACATATCCAAATTTCCACAGAAACAGATTTTGAAAACTATTTACAACAAACATATCTTTTGTAAGTACTTTGAAGGAAAATAGAGTTTTAGACTAAAATCAAAATACTCATAATTCTACGACGTAATTTTTTTTTTTTAATTATATCGTAATTCTTGCCGACGTGATGAAACACTATTGTTTCCATGCTTGTTGGAAATTTCCTTTTATTCAGAATGTGTCACGGAAGCTTGTCAGAGTTGTTTGTTAGCCCTCTGTGCCAAGTGCTGTAGTTCATCATAACAATCTGCTCTATACTTTATTTCATATTAACCAAAGAAATGTTTTCTTTAAATGGCAACCAATTTAAAATGACCACTTCCTATTAGTCTCTTAGGTGGGCACTTTGTACCGGATCTACTCTTCCCCACTATTTTCTTCCATATCTTGTCCAATTGTTTCTGCATTCTCCTGCAGAGTCCGATATTTTGACACTGTTATCTGTTGGAGCTTCATCAAACACTTTCAATGGGATGGCTCAGTAGTAAGACAATCAGGCTTTGGATATAATAGTCCAAATGCTTCCCTATTCCATCACTTCGTTGGTCAGAATATATTTTTGAATCCCTGTGTGTCGGTACTTGGTCCCGGTCTCCATCAAATTAATGGCACTCCTCCTGTTATGGTTGCATTAGGGGAGTATCAAGACCATACACAAAAAAAACCCGCACACTAGGCAGATTAAGCATGTTACATGCCAACATGGTAACTAGTAGTCGGGCCCTGTTATGCATAGCACAAACTACCTTAGCCTTGCCTCACACCACCTCGGCACTGCGCAAGCAATACCAATGTGGATCATGATAATGAATGAATGAACAAACATCATTCAAACTGTATGTTATCCATAATGTCTAATAGAGCAAGCGCAGTAATATATAAAAAAAAATCTAAAATCATTGCTCAAAATACACTTTCATGATGTAATATAAACTGATTAGTGAAAAGGTAAATAAACATATAAAGACATTGGATGCATGCAAGGTGGTGCACTGCAAAACTCACAACCACTAGAGGCTTAAAAGGCCTTGTTTGTATAGTTAACGATTAAAGCAGAAAAACATAGTTTTTAAAATTTTTCCTTAAACCCTTTCCTTAATTGAATTAATAAAAAGACTTAATAGATTCCGAAATAAAATTCACATTTTTGTAAATAATTTGTAATCCTATTTAACAGACTTAAATTATAAAGAGCATTCTAGAACATTTGAAAATGTTGCGTGGAGAATATATTAAGTGAGTATCATGTCTACATCAGTTTTCACGTTTTTAGATATAAAACTATTCAATTA
>JABXWE010103185.1:0-58371 GCA_014611495.1 Limonius californicus | reverse complement strand
ATTGTTAAATAATTTGATTTGAACTGAATATAAATTCAAGTGAAAATTTATTCAAAGGTGCGTTTTTTTTTAATACATGCCTTTTATAAATGTGGATACACTAAAAATAAACCTTTGTATTTATTAGATGTAGTTGATAGCATACATTTAATTGCTATTCGAATAAAAACACATTTTTGTTTGTAGAAAGCTATTGATTTCATCGCCTACTAGATAAACACTATAAACCTCAATTTTTTGCATGGCAAACTTTAGGTCAAGTTTTTTTCGAAAATTTTCCCATGTAAGGCCCATATTAATTTATATGGCTGTAAAGGGAATAAAAGGTACTATCTGAATATTAAAAAAAAGTATACTGTGCTATTTGAAAAAAAAAAGTTGAATATAGCTGTCATTACACTAACGCACTTTTTGTAAATTGCTTTTTCCTATCGTATAGAGAATTTCCTCCCATTTAAGAATATATATACTTTATTTTATGTATTGTTAACAATAACGAAGTTACAAGCCTGGGGAGTGAAGTCTGGGACACCCTGTATAGGTGCAAATTCGTGTTTATTTTTATGTATCTGATGAACACAGTATTCTATATAAATTTAAAATATCAGTTTGCGCTGCATTGTCTTTTTGTAACGCAGTTATTTAGGAAGTTCATAACTTGTATTTAATAAAATAATGGCAGTTACTGAAATATATTGATCGAGGTTTTCGCGGTTGGTGAACCAAAACAAACTAACTTTTCGCAAGACATTGCAGCTTGCATCTTCAGAGTCTTCGTAGTACTGAATTCAAATCCGGGACGTGGAATTATTTAAACCCTTTTGAGCCAATCGTGCAGAAGGTCGTAGTTCTGGTTGGCCGTCGTCGTCCGGGAACAGATGCGGCAGGGCATGACCGTGGGATCGGTCTTGTTTCCGAAACTTTAGAAGATGAACTACCGGTGTACTAGCTTTGTTGAGCCTGAACCCATCCTCTCTGTTGATGTTACTGGGTTGTTTGTCGATCTCAACTGCTTCTTGTATAATTCTTGGAAAGTAATGCGGAAATTTAGCAAGCACTCTAGCATTTTCGAAACTCATTCTGTGGCCAGTTATGCAGGCGTATTCCACTACCATCGATTTTGTAATGCGCTTATGTTTGCAAGCACCTATATGCTTTCGGAGTCTTAACTCGATGGAACGCCTAGTTTTGTCAAGAAAATCAACAGTTTAAGTGTGTGCGAAAGTGACATTCTAGTGAGTTTTGAACGTTATTTCTTTGTTCACCAAAGTCCGCATAAATGATGTGCTAGTGATACTAAAAGGCAAACTATTAAAAGATATAGTTCTATTAGTGAAAATTTGTTTGAAGAACACCTCTTTGAGTTGGTATGGCTACTTATATGAACAGGTCGAAGGAGCGGCCATGGGTTCAGCCCTGTCTCTGGTAATCGCCAATATATTCATGGAAGACTTCGAAACCAAAGCTTTGGCATCAACAGACCTGAAACCCAAATCCTGGTTCAGATATGTGGATGACACCTTTCTGGTTTGGTCTCACGGACGCCAAACCCTGAACCAGTTTCTAGAACACCTCAACTCAATTCACAGTATCATCCAATTAACCATGGAAGTTGAGAAAAATGGCAGTATTCCGTTCCTAGACGTTCATGTCACTAGAAAACCCAATGGCAGCTCCTAAGCTGTATACAAGAAGAAGACGCACACAGATAGGAACCTAAATGCAAATTCACATCACCACCATACGCAGAAGAACACCGTGCTCTAAACTCTGACTACCAGAGCTATCCGTATATCAGATAGTGAACATATACAAGAAGAGAAAATACACCTGCTGACATCATTGCAACTATGCAACTGTTATACAGGCGCAGAAATTCCGAAAGCTATCCACAGAGCTGAAAATCCCAGGGTTAAAGAGGAATCCACACCTCCAGAAAGGTTAGCCTTTTTACCATACAGTAAAGGTACTACGAATAAGATAGGGCATGTTCTAAGAAGACCTAACAGAAAAACAATCTTCACGACCAAAGAAATCACAGGCAAGGGTTTCCGACCAACTAAAGATCATACGTCTAGCATAAAATCAGCCGGTATCTACAACATCCCCTGCTCCTGTGGCACAAACTATAATGGACAAACTGGGCGTTCCATCGAGTTGAGACTCCGAGAGCATATAAGTGATTGCAAACATAAGCGCATCACAAAATCGACGGAAGCGGAACACATCTGTGTAACGGGCCACAAAATGAATTTTGAAAATGCTCGAATGCTTACTAAAATTCCGCATTACTTTCCAAGAATCATATGAGAAGCAATTGAGATTGAGAAACCTATGACATCAACAGAGAGGATGGGTTTAGACTCAGCAAAGTTTGGACACCGGTAGTTCATCCTCTAAAGTTTCGGAAACAAGACCGATCCCACGCTCATGTCCTGCCACATCTGTTCCCGTGACGTCAGCGTCGACGGAACTACGATGTTCTGCTCGATTGACTCAAAAGGGTTTAAATACCAACGACGGGGCCTAAACCGAAAATTAATTATAGTGTTGACAATTACTGAAATAATCGAAAACTTCAAGAGTCCTGGAAGAAAAATATTGAATTTCTAGAAACAAAGTATTTGTTGCTGCCTGACAGTTTCGTAATGAATATAGAAATCGAGCTTCCCCTCAACGTTGGGTTAACTGGTTTAAGGAATCATTGTGAAGTGTTGCAGAATAACATATTTATAGTTTGGCGTGGTGATGCTGATATACTAAACTAAAGGCTTAATAGACGTTTTACCCAGAAAGCGAGCGCTCTGCCAAGCCAAGCCACCACTACACAACTTCGTTAAATAACATTTAACAAACATAAGCTATTTTATACAAATCAAAAATTTTATGCTTTTATTACTTTTTACCATTATTTCAGGGGGGTCCGGGCATCCCTTACACACTAGTCATTCATGCAACATGCACCCTAAACTTAACTAAGCAAATGCGGTCGCCTCAGCCGGGATCTGACCACGCGGCCCATTTCACTGTGACCTCGACTGATAGCGCTGGTTCACACTGCCCATCGAGGTCCCTTATACAAATCAAAAAGCTAAACTGGCGATTTTCTCAAACGAGCATATTTTTGCTGCAGTTTTAAATAAATTTACGGTTTCGTAAAAGCGATTTATTTTATTTTAAATTGCTTGCGTAGCGTAGGTACGTTTTCAGAGCCTAAATTCATCATTTTATTTGCCTATTTAATTTAATTTTCTGGTCTATTTTAGTCGCATATTTTACATTTTTTAACAGTCTAAAATCCAGACCCTACTGATGAACCATTTCAAATTTAATTCCCTCTGAATTTTTAACGGCAATCCTGGCACATAGAAAACAGTGCTGTTATAGCAGCCAAAATAACTTCTCCTGTAATTTAATTTAAACTAAATACATAAATTTCGAATGAGATCGCTTCAAGTAACAAGAAAACTGATTTGTTTCTTATTTTTGGCGAAAGCCGTGAAAATTCGGCTGCAGTCGATATATCAGGCGCTATCTAAACACATGAGGCTGTTGGGCTCCACGATATTTAGAACACCTAGATATGTATTTTGGCAACTAAGCTGTAGGAAAATAACTTTGCTGAAGAATACCTTTGGGGGTAAGTCCTTCATCAAATCAATAATCGAAGTCCAGATGAAGATGGCAGCTTAGTTGCCGAAACGCGCATTGAAGTGTTCTGAATATCATTGTGGTGTATGGATGTTAGCAGGAACCTTCCGAGAAAGACCACCTGACCAGGGTTGGGTCAAAAGGGGCTGTAAATACACAAGACAGTTGCATTTGGGCCTTGCGCTCAGCTTAACATATTTAATAAATTCATGTACAAACACCACCTCATTTTGTTTCATTGCAAAACACAACATTGGCGACGAGGATAAAAATTATAAAAAAAAGAAGTGCGTGGAAATCAGTGCTAAATTGAAGTTTGGTTTTTGTGGCAAAAGTACTGGAAATATGTCAGCTCTAATGGGAACAATTGAAAAATTTGACCATGAGGGGCAAGATTGGACAATTTACCAGGAGCGGCTGGAGCAATTTTTTGCGGCCAACCAGATTGAAGACACGGAAACATCTAAAAGACAGTGCGCGGTGTTAATTAACCAGCTGTCGACAGAAACTTACAGTTTAGTGCGTGATCTGTGTTTCCCGCAAAAACCGAAAGACAAAAAGTATAATGAATTGTGTGAATTAATGCGGCAGCATTTTAGTCCAAAAGTTTCAATATATCGAGAACGAATAGAGTTCTACAGGGCGACACAAAATACTGGAGATTCCATAATGGAGTGGCACGCCAGAGTGAAGAACTTATCAGTTAATTGTACTTTTGAGAAATTGGATAAAGTGCTGAGGGACAAATTTGTTACCGGTTTATTAGAAGGACCAATATTGGACAAATTGTGCGAGCAGGAATACAAGGAAACGGCAACTCTGAAGGACATGGTTCAACTGGCGTTAACAAAGGAGGCTTCCTTGGAAGCTAGCACCAAAGGAAGACGGGAACCAGCGGCGATTAATGTCAACTGGAATCAAAAAGGGAAGATGAAGAGATCCGGCAAACCAGAACTTAGGAAAGAAAACCGACAACCGAGGTTAGGTAACACAACCTTTTGTTCTAGTTGCGGAAAAATCCATCAAGATCATCAGGTGTGCAAGTTTAAAAGTGCTAAGTGTTATAAGTGCAAACAAGTGGGTCATTTAGCAGGTATTTGTAAAACAATAGTAAAAAAGAGTAATCATTATGTAGAAACCACATGTGAAGACAATTTACCGCTATTTATGATTAGAACTAGCAATAGTAATCCTTTTACAGCAACTGTTAAAATAGATGACGTAGTTTTAGATATGGAGATTGATAGTGGCGCAGGTGTATCGATTATTTCAAAAAAATTGTTTGATGATAAATTCAGTTACTGCGATTTAAAAGTTAGCAAAATCGTTTTGCAAGAATACACCGGCAAAACTACCAAACCCGTAGGGTATTTTACAGCTCAGGTAATATACGGAAACGAAAAAAAATCTATAGATTTGCACGTTGTTGAAGGAGGGGGTCCACCATTGTTAGGCAGAGACTGGCTAGGTGCTTTTAATTTAGGCTTTGAGAAATCCGTTAATAATGCAGGTCTAAATAGCATAAGGGAAATTAGCTTAGAGGAAATTTTAAAAGAATTTGAATCTCTATTCGACGGAGCATTGGGCACGTACAAATTTGAAAAGATTAATTTAGATTTAAAATCCGAGTTTAAACCTATTTTCTGCAAACCTAGGTCAATCCCCATGGCCTACAAAGAGAAGGTAGAAAGGGAATTAGATAGATTAATCAAGGAAAATATAATCACTCAAATTGAAAGTAACTGTTGGGGTACGCCCCTGGTACCAATTTTAAAACAAGACGGAACTATGCGATTATGTGCTGATTATAAAACCACTGTTAATAAATTTCTAGTGGAGGTAAAGTATCCTCTGCCAAGAGTAGAAGAAATCTTTGCTGCGCTGCAAGGCGGTCAAAAATTTAGTAAAATTGATTTGAGTATGGCATATGCCCAATTTCAATTAGATGACGCATCGAGAAAAATTGTAGCTTGGAGTACCCACAAAGGAATTTTTAAAGTGAACAGATTACCATTTGGTGTATCACCAGCCAGCGCGATTTTTCAGAGAAAGTTAGAACAATTGTTACAAGGAATTCCAGGGGTTGCAAATTTTTTGGACGACATAATAGTCACCGGAAGCGACACAGAGCAACATCTGAGAAATTTAGCGGCAGTTTTCAAACGGCTTTTGGAAGCCGGGTTGAGGGTAAAATTAGACAAGTGCGATTTCTTCAAAACCCAAGTTGTGTACTTAGGGCATATAATAAGTAAAGAGGGTATTAGAAAATCTACCGACAAAGTACGGGCAATTCTAGAGGCTCCTTACCCTAGTAATATAACTCAAATAAAAGCTTTTGCTGGGATGGTAAATTACTATGCAAAGTTCGTACCCGGCTTAGCTCAAATAATGAAACCGATTTATGACCTTTTGAAGAAAGATGCGAAATTTGTTTGGGACACTAAATGCAAAACAGCCTTCGAGTTAGTACAAAAACAAATTGCATCCGACAAAATTTTGGTACATTTTAACCCAGAACTACCTATCTTGTTGACAAGCGATGCATCTTTAAATGGAATCGCGGCTGCGCTGAGTCATCGTTATCCAGACGGAGCAGAACCACCTGTCGGGTTCGTTTCGCGAACATACTCCCCTGCGGAAAAAAATTATTCCGTGATAGACAGGGAAGCCTTAGCATTGTATTTCGCGGTAAAAAAATTTCAAAATTATTTATTAGGTCAAAAATTTATTTTACGTACCGATCACCGCCCGCTGTTGGCTTTATTTGGTGAGAATAAAGGCATTCCACAGATGGCCGCGAGCAGGTTGCAACGTTGGGCAGTTTATTTGTCGGGATTCAATTACAGAATTGAATATAGCAAAGGCAAACAAAACGTGGTTGCAGATAGTTTGTCGCGGTTACCATTGCCAGAAGGGGGGGATCAAGCAGCAGGGGGAAATTCGTATTTAAATTTTATTGAATCGCAAGGAACGCCAATAAATAGCCAGAAAATAAGGACAGAATCCGAGAAGGATTCGCTAATAAGCAAAATTATAGGGTATGTAAGTAAAGGATGGCCAAATTTTGTAACGGAAACCGATTTAAAACCATATGTTCATAGGAAACAGGAATTAACTATCATTCAAGGATGTTTAATGTGGGGATATAGAGTTGTAATCCCTAAGTCATTAAGAGTAGAGCTATTGAAGGAATTACACGTAGCTCATCAAGGCATAGTCCGTATGAAAGCGGTTGCGCGTTCATACATGTGGTGGCCTAAGATGGATGAAGAAATAGGGAAGATAACAAAGGGGTGTGTTTCTTGTTTAAAAAAGAGAGCGGATCCGCCTCAAGCAGCGTTAATTCCATGGGAAAAACCATCAAGGGTGGGGGAGCGAATTCACATTGATTTTCTAGATTTGCATAATAAGGTGTACCTAATCATTTTAGATAGTTATAGCAAGTGGGTAGAGGTACACGACATGAAAGGCAATGCTCGTTCGTTAAACACCATAAACAAGCTAAGAATTACCTTTACAAGTTTAGGAATCCCCGAATTAATTGTATCAGATAACGGTGCGCAGTTAACTAGCAAGCAATTTCAAGAGTTTCTAAGTAGAAATGGAATCGAACATATAACTACGCCTACTTTCTACCCCGCCACAAACGGTGCCGCGGAAAATGCAGTAAAGACATTTAAAAATGCGTTAAAAGCGGCATTTTCCGACGCAGCAAACAAAAATGTGGATACTGATACTTTAATTTGCAGGTTTTTATTAGGGTATCGTAGTACTCCTCACAGTACAACGGGAGTTTCGCCATCAAAACTGTTTCAAGGACGCGAATTACGAACTCGTTTAGATTTGATAAAACCAGTTATCAAAAACACGACCAAAAACGAAGCACGTATACAAAATTGCGGGGGGAAACGGAATGAGGAATTTTATGTAGGGAATACTGTTATGGTTAGGGATTACCGACAGGTGAACGAAAAAACGTGGACTCCAGCAACGATAAAAGAAAAATTAGGCACGTATACTTATATTTGCAAAATAAATAATAGCAGTAGTTGTTGGAAAAGACATATCAATCAGATCATTAGGTATGAACCGCATCATTTGAACAATACGCAGCAAGTAGATCATGGCAATACCGATAAATTCGTACGCCGTCGAATAGGGATCACCCAAGATAATAGCCCGGAAGGCAATATTCCTACTAGCGAATTGCCGGTAGCATTGGGGATAGACCAACCAGCAGTAGATACAAAGTGCAATGCTTCAAACACAGTTCGGAGAAGTGAGCGAACAAGAACTGCGCCAGAAAGATTTGGTAGTAATGTAGCATAAGGTACCTAACATAAAAATAATTGTAATAGTTTTAAGTTTATGTTTGTATATTATTGTATTACCTACTATGTATGTGTACTAGTTTAAATCTTAAAAGGGAGGATTGTGGTGTACGGATGTTAGCAGGAACCTTCCGAGAAAGACTACCTGACCAGGGTTGAGTCAAAAGGGGCTGTAAGTACACACGACAGTTGCATTTGGGCCTTGCGCTCAGCTTAACGTATTTAATAAATTCATGTACAAACACCACCTCATTTTGTTTCATTGCAAAACACAACAATGACCAAGAGAAAAACATCGGCTGTGATTTTCGCCCAAATTGGTTTCACCTTACCTGCACAGAGTTTAGCGATTTGTCTTACGCCACGTGTGATTTATGTTGATTTTTTAACGTTTTTGAAATATCCGTCGTTTTGTTTTATGTTTTATTCTAGTATACATTTTATTTATGTTTCCATAAGTTATTAACAAAATGATTATTTAATTTTATCCATTATTTCTGCTTTGAAACCCTTGTATTTTATATGTTGAATACTAAGAAATAAAGCTTTTTATAGTAATATGTTGATAGGTGGTGTCTGTTTCAATTACAAAACGGGTTAGGAAAAACTGGTCGACAGATCGTCTCTTTTTCGACTGTCGAAAAAGGCTTATTCCTGGGCGACTTGAAGCATAAGTGGCCGACACTAGGAAAATGTGACTTCTGACTTATATTGCTCTTGCATGTGTGTAATACTTGCGTTATGATTCATGTGAGTCTAGCTATATTTTAAAATGACATCCAGGTATCATATAACGTCTCGTGCGTTCAAAAAACACATTAGGAAAGACAATGCTGGACGTTTTTAAATGATAAAAATGTTAACTAGCCGGAAACCCCCTATTATGAAGTTTCTATTTCTAATCTAGTGATTTTTCTTTGGGTACTTTCCAATGTCACGATATTGGAGTTTGACTAATTTGTTGCAAATTGTTTACAAATTGGTTATATATCAAATGTTGAAAGCCAGTAACCCCAGGAATATTTATTAAAAACAATTCATCAATATCATTAAATTTTAAGCGCCTAAAAATTACCAGCAGGTGTGCTTGCTCAAGCAGCATTTTAAATCTAAAGTAAAGAAAAAAAATTACTTATTTAGAAGTAGTGAGTTGCATATCTTCAAATCCATAATTTTGAAAAACGCTGTAGACCCCTGAATAACTCATAAGAATGATAAAAATTGATGCCAGAACGAAAGAAATGACCAGTGCGGGTAGCTTACTGTAGCTCTTAAGATCCAAAAATATGTATCAAAAAACAGAAGTAAGAATATACAAGACAATGATACAAACAGCAGACTTACGTAAGTGAAACATAAACGTTGAAAGGATAATAAGAAAAAATTTAAAATGGGAAAGCAAATTGTTCAGAAGAATATCCGGCAGAAAGAAAGTAGGAAAACAGCAAACAAAAACTTACAAAGAAATACTGAAGGTATGTGTAGAAGAGGCATAATACATGTAGTTAAAGCGAAGCAAATTCGGTAGTTGGGACACATACAGTCTGTCAAAGGAAACAACAACAAAGTTCGTACTATTAGTAGGACCAATACGAAAAAAGAGAAAGGAAAAACTGAGGTGTTGTGACATGAAACTTTTAAATATTTTATTGGTGCATGAAAAAGCTTTGTACAATCTGGAAGCTGGATTACACAAATAGGGAATAAAAATAGTACATATTTTGATAAAACACTACTAGTACAAAACAGAAGTTATTCACCTTCAATTAATAACCAAATACATTTCTGCAAATTGCATTATGGCAAACATGAACCATTACCCTATTACGTCAATTATAAGACCCATGTTTTTCCCTATTTTTGTATTTCTGTATTTATAGTGCATCTTATACTCGATGGTATCTTACAAAGGTACTATTGGCCGACAAGAAGCTGCTGGCTTACAAAAATAAAAGTGAGTCTTATAATCGATGTAATATGGTATATATACCTACCTACTTCATTTTATATTTGTAAATACCGATAATTTTTACCACACATTGTCATTAAAAATTGTTTTAAAGGGGTTCATAAAACAAAAATTAACCTTGTGAATTGTAGAAATCCGTTCAAAACAGAAAAATCCTGTCTCAAGTGTTTGATAATGCTCGCTTTTGAACACTTCAACTTATTTTTTAAATAACACAACGAATGTTAGTTTACCAAATAATATATTTACAAAATGTACAACCGAAGCAATGAGCGCGTGGCTACTCGTCTTGACAAAAGGTCGTAACTACTGATCCTTTGCCACTGTTTCCGAAGTAGGCCCTTCAGGGCGGATGTCACAAATCATCGAAGTGGACAGCCTGTGGGATGGTTGTCGCAATTCTCTAAATGCACCAGATGTTTTCGACTTCTACAAATCTTCGAAACAAATTTACACATGAATGTAAAAACATTCCTAAACAAAAAGGATTTCACTGTATATTGCATATAATAAAAGGTCTCAGAAGTCAAAATGCATATTAAAACTGGGAGTACAGCATAAAAAACAACTTTTCATGTTAAAACACTTTACTTAACCAACAAAACTAGTGAATATTACAGTACATCTACTACCAACAGTTTATAGAATTATTTTAATGCTAATTGTACAAACACTTGAATTCCCAATATAACTCCAACTGTTGTACCAGCAGCGGTGAGTTGGAATAGCATCTTATCCATCAAGCCACCTTTGAGGTACACTGGGAGACCATCATCAAGCTAAAATTCATAAATGACTGTATTAAAAGGTGCATTTTACGGAGTCCTTCTATGGCACGATATTTCCTTCACTTGGTACAATATAGTAAGTGCACAATTTCCTTCCTTCCTTGCTTCCAGTCCTTAATTTTCATTAATAAAATTGAAACAAAACTAAGAACGTATTAATAGCCATAATAAAATTACTGAAAGATTAAATTAATCATACGTGAAGTCATGGGATTTTTACATACAACTGCTAAATTAAGACTTTGTTCTGCTTATGAAAGCTTACTTAAAAGTTGTGGAACGCCTACCTGGAATTTCTTCTGCTTGGTTTTTAATTTTTGGAATTGTCCCGATGGAACTTCAGTATTCCGAACTGCTGTCTGACTGAACTGACGGTTGCACACTCGAACCAAAGGCACCAGTTTCTAAAATATTAGCAAAATAGATTTGAAAGATTGTGGAATGTATGTATGTAGCATGATTACATAAGTGCATAACTATAAAAAAAAACAACATCCACAGCCACTGAATTAAATATAGCAGAAATAGTACAAAATATACTTCGAAATTTCCAAAATCTAACTTACCCTTGCTGAACTCATTTTGTAGGTAAATTCAAAACAAACCACCTGGAACGAAAATTATCAGTAATAGTAGGGGTTAAACATGAACTTAGCGCCGCTCGATCTGGGAACACTAAAATAGTTTGCGGAAACGGTATCACCAAATAGTCCTACAATTCATTTCAATCGTAGCGGGAACATTGCAATGAAATATAATACTACACGATTATAGAAAATTACGGATTTTCGACAAGCGGTTTCGTTTCTTATTAAGAAACTGCAAATAAAGGAGTACACATCAATTATGATTTTCATTATTTTACGCCAGATTCGGCTTTGATTCCAGGGACTGCGGCAATTGTAATCTTCGAGAAGCAAAATCTGTAGTTTATAAGACAACAAAATCTTTATATCACATCTTAGAATTTTTTAATTTTTTTAATATATGAATTATGCTGAGAGAAAGTTATAATAATATTGCTCATGCGTCATTTTCTTAATGCTCCTTATATAAATATCACATAAATAAAAATTGGTACTACAAAGATACGGAAAACATTTAATTCAGAGGTTCCTTTGAATGGTATGGGTTATACATAACTAATTACCAAACTAATTACCAGAATAAGAAAATGCAGGCATTCATAACTGAGAGCTTAAATAGATACATATATCCAAAGAAACTCTAACAAGCACGATCTACTAGATTAGGAGACGAGCTGGATTTCTCCGGCCTAGGCATTTTCTTACAATCCCATATACTTGGCGATTTCGAAAAACGCCAACTTTCGCCATTTGGCGGTTATTATCTACCCCGACGGTTATTATTTTGACAGTTGAGATAATTCGAAAGTTGTTAAACGTTGTATTATTGGGCAACAAATATGAGGGAACGCAATTATATTAACAGAAATAATACGAAACGTAACATTAAACCATTGTTACAACAGCAAATTTTCAGCAAAGAATTTTGCTTAATAAAGTCGTGGCCCTAAATAATTATATTAAAAGAAATTTAATTATATTTTGTTTGACAAAAATAGACAACATACCTACAAAAATTAAATATTGTATTTAGATAAATAAAAAAGCGGAAATTTCAGGACTCAGGGGGTTTAATTACCTCCATCCCCCACCCCTGTAACCGCGTGTGGTTGTAGCGAGTGGCGGAAAAAAAGTCGCTGGAAAAAATACCCCGGAAAAAATACCCCCGCAAAAATACTCCCTGGAAAAAATACCCCCGGAAAAATACTCCCTGGAAAAAATACCACCTGGAAAAAATACCCCCGGAAAAAATACCCCATCATTACTAATTAGCTACCTCTACATCAAGGTCCCCAAATTTGTTCTAAATGTTTAATAATTTGAACCCCAAAAAACGATGTCGCTTAAAGGCGCTATGTGAGGAGTATTCAACGGGCACCAGAGACTTAGAAAATTGTTTAACCGCAGTAAGTCACAACATAAGAACTATAAAAACCGTACAAGTGTAAGTGTGTGTTACTATTACTTCAGTATATAATTTGTAGTTTTCAAATGTACAATAAAATAATAACATGTTTAGAAGTTTTTTTGTCAAACCTTGTTGATAATGTAGGATTATCACAAGACAATATAAAATGAAAATACCAACAAGTATTTGTTCCGGGAGTATTTTTTCCAGGGGATATTTTTTCCGGGGGTATTTTTTCCGGGGTATTTCTTCCGGGGTATTTCTCCGGGGGGATTTTTTCCTAGTTCGGTTGTAGCAAATAGCTACATCACTTTGTTTTCCGATGTTTGTTACAACTGATTCTGCAAATGATGTTGTTCTTTGAAAAAAGTACGCTGCATGTAATGTAAATTATGTTGAAAGACAACATTTTGTGTTCCAATAAGGTTCCTTGCTAATATTTTCTGAATTTTTGATTGTATGTATGCTATAAAGTTTGTCTTCAGTCCCGCCATAGGTATTGCAACTTCTCTTTAATTGCCGTCGTCAATGATTAAATTTGCTGGACAGTTCATTCTACTGATTTCCATTTAATCAAACCAGTTGCCCACAATGTTTGCTCGAGGTGGACGAGCATCGTCATCCATAAGTGCTTGTTCACAATGAACGTAAACATAAGAAATACATAACAAATACGTAATTCATAAAGTTGGACAATAGGAAAGCAACGTGCCTGTTCACAGTGCTCCCGTAAAATATTAATGTTTGCGTACTGTTTATGTTTATATTACGGTCGTACGTAAGACGTACGTAATGTTGGAAATGATTTAACTTTATGTAATTTTTACGGTAGATTTAGTGATTTCAAGCATTATCAAGTGAAGACGAAGCCACGAAAAGGGCACTAAAAAGAAAAATAATGGAAATCCTTTATTCAGACGAATATTAAACAGTTAAAAATTAAAAATTTAATGTAAACTTTGTATTTTGTGTTAATATTAAACAACAATTACTGAAAAAGCATTTACAGAAATCATGTTCTTTTTACATATTCAATTTGATCTTGTTAGAATCCAGCAGGGGTCAAATCGCGGGTGACCTGGCAATACCTCCTATCTGCCATTTTTAACGAAAATAGGTTATTGATAGATTTGGAATCTACCTATCCTTATACATGTACTGCGAAGGTCTCCTAACTGAAAAAAATTCCTAGGTATTTTAAAATTCGAATTGTAACTTCTCCCACTTGAATGCCAGCAGAAAACTTGTTGCAACAGCTCCTATGTCGTCAGTTTGTATGGTGCTGTTATAGTGCGCGGAACGCTTCCAGCGTTCTCGTTGTTTTCAACCGACAAAAACTATTTTCTTGGTGAGTTTCACGTCTTGGTTCACTTATATACATTCAAATGCATAAATATTTGTATTGGTGTATATAAAAATAGCAGTCAAATAGTTGTAAAACATCCTTTTGTGTCTTTTTTCAGATAGGAGATTTTGCATTTAATCGCAAAGGATCTAAACCCAGATAGGAGATATTATTCAATTGATCTCTGTTACACCATGCTGTCTAACAGGACGTTAAGAATACTTTCCCTGGTTGATTTGGGCAAACATAAAGCGGATGACAGAGGTGGGGAAGCCAAAAATAAAAATGAAGATAACCGGTTAGATATTGAAGACGAGAATGAAGAAAATTTTAATATAAGATCTTCCCCAGCTAGTATTTTAGATTTGGAAAATGCTCCGATAGTTTTAATGGACGACGTAATGCTGGAAAATAATGTTGCTTCAACGTCAAAGAATGCTGACGATTTAGATTTACTTGAATATGTTACTCAAACTCAAACTAAAGACTGCAACCTAGAAGACTGCTTGATAAATCTAAATATTATACCAAATAGTAAAGAAAACATTGACTGTGATGAAAGTAATCCTTGTGATAATATCTTTGATGAAGATGCCGAAATTAATTCTTCTCCTTTGGATTATATAATGAACCAAAGAGTAATATTAGAAATCAAAGAGACTGAACAAAAGCATCCCCTTGTTCCATATGGATTATCCAGTGATGAGGAAGATGATGAAAGCTATGAGCCACCAGATATTAACAGTACTCACAATAGCACTGATAGTGAAAATGAGTTAGCGGAAGAGAAAAATGAAGATGGGGCCGATATAAATAACGAAAATCAAATAAACAGTCCAAGAAAAAGAAAACGGAAACCCGATAAAAATGAATGGGTCAGAAATAAAAATAAAAGGCTGAGAATGAAAGGTAAAGCGTATCTAGGATTTACTAGAAAAAAAGGAGAAAAGATTAAGCACAACTGTCCAAGAGCAGAGCGGACTTTGAAAGCAATTTGTAGTTCACGAAAATGTAAGAATTCGAAAGTAAGATTTTGCCAGGAATTTACAGAAAAATGCAGGAAAGAAATGTTTAGTAAATTCTGGAATATTATGAATTGGGATCAGCGGAAGGTATTTATAGCGTCGCATGTATTTAAAACTCCAACCCATAAAAAGACAAAAGAGCACTCAAGAAGAAAGGGCACTTATACCTACTACCTAAATGATGGAAATGAAAACTTGCAAGTATGTCGTACCATGTTTATCAACACCTTAGCTATCGGTTATGACTATTCAGTATTGGGTTGACAATAGTTCTTACGGTATACTTGAAGAGTCTTCCACAGGAGTTACCACAAAGGACCATGTTAAAAAGAGGCCTGCTGAAAGCTACAAGTATTTGGGAGAGTTTTTTGATAGCCTACCCAAACTACCTTCGCACTACTGTCGTCGCGACACGCTAAAATTGTATTTGGAGTACTCGTTTCAAAATATGACCCAATTATACGGAGTTTATGTCGACTACTTTTGTAAAGAAAAGGGTATAACTCCTTTAAGTCGCAATGTGTTCACTAAAACCTTCAATGGGAAAAACTTGGCTTTATATATGCCTAAAAAAGATCAATGCAATGTATGCTTTTCTTTTAAATACGGAAATGTTACAGAAGAAGAACACAACACCCATACTCAACGGAAAGAACATGCTAGACAGGCTAAAATGAATGACAAAATAGAAGCAGAAAAAGGTCAACTAATAGTACTTACAATGGACTTACAGGCTGTGAAATTATGTCCCTATCTTCCAGCCAACAAAATATATTTCAAAACAAAGTTGTGCTGCCATAACTTCACAGTATACGATTTGAAATCTCGAGATGCCACTTGCTATTGGTTTTCGGAAGATCAAAATAACCAGCTTAAAGCGTCCACATTTACAACCTGCATCGTCAATTATCTGGAAGAGAACTGTGTAACTCCTTGCAAAATACCCATTGTCATCTACTCCGATGGTTGCGGCTACCAGAACCGGAATAATGTCCTGGCTAATGCCTTATTAAATTTTGCCATTCGGTATGAAATTACGGTCTTCCAAAAATACCTTGAACCGGGTCACACTCAAATGGAGTGCGACTCGGTTCACAGTGTTATAGAAAGAAACCTTAGACATCGGGAAATTCACTTGCCTAGTGATTATGCAACAGTAACCAGCGAGGCTAGAAAAACTCCCAAACCGTATAATGTGAAGATTGTGGACTATACATTTTTCAAAGATTTTTCGTCGTCTCAGCACTTGAGGTACTCTTCAATTCGACCGGGAAGAAAAGCTTCTGATCCCGTAATCAACGATATAAAGTGTATTAAGTATCAACCGAATGGAGCAATTGCAGTCAAACTTGATTATAAGGAGGATTACATCCAACTTCCTATTAGACCGAAAACCATGCCTCCAATTTTGAATTATCCGGATTTGTTAAATGCCCCACCTAAAATTAAAACCGAAAAGTGGCAGCATCTGCAGGAACTAAAATCTGTTCTTCCCAAGGATACGCATACCTTTTATGACAACATTTTACATGCATAAAAAGTTCGCCTTATTTTTGAAAAAAATTATATTTCGTTTTACACCCTAATATGTTATACAAAAGTGCTAATAGGTTAATAATGCGTATTCCTGTTTACTAAAATTTTCAGGGTGCTTACTCTTTAAGTTTACAAATTAATACTATAATTTTTTAGATTTTTAAGGCAAAACACTTGTTTGTATTTCAGCATTAAACAACTGTTTGTATAAGATGTTTATTTTTGTTAGCTGCTGATAAACTTGTTTTTTTGGTTTTCTTGAAATATAATAATTATTTTTCTTATGAGTCTGGATTTCAATAAACAGCAATTTCTCCTATTTTCCAACGCAATGTAGTTTATAATCTCCTATGAGTAAAAACATTTAAGGCAACATCTCCTATCTAACTTACAACAGTTTATTATAAGGAAATAACACTTTTTTTAATAAAAATATTGTCATGCTACCTAAATCAAACTATTAAGCATAAAAAATCATCGAAACTGTCCAATATGTAAAAACTAAGAAGTTTTTTATGTCTCCTGTAAAGTTCAGGTGAAATCACTTAGGAGGTATTGCCAGGTCACCCGCGAAATGACATTTCATTTGATGCAAATGACAGTGATTGAAAAATAAATTGGTATTCTGACTTTTAGGTTAAGTTTAGATCACGTTTAGTTATAATTTCTGACTGACAGGAGTGAGGAGTGACAGCTGGCGCATGCGCTGTTTATATATTTTTACCGACGTATTATGTATGTACATTGTGAACGCTTGTGGTTTTTACGTAAATATTACGTTTTACGTGTTATGTATTTCTTATGCTTACGTTCATTGTGAACAAGCAGTAAACATTAATTGTTGTTTCTTCTACTGCTACGACACGAACTAGAATTTTGTGAGAAATCCTGTCTGGAACATGCACAAATAGATCAAAATTACGGTAACATTTACGAGAAAACTGACAAAAGAATCATCGGACTGTGGATAATGTGGAATTCTTTTAATAAGGCTTCATAATATTGATGCATAAGTTCGTAGCGCCTAACTGTATTTATTTTACATTAATGCACACTAAAACAAACAAGCTGCAGCTTGATAAACGCGAGCGAGATATGAGGAAGTGCGGTTTTATACTGCCGCGGCGGAGTAAAATCGTTGTAAAACATTCAAGTCATTGCCCTCCGTGATCTCGTGAGGAACACTAAAAATTGCTCGTTTCCGCATCGATACGACGCCGATTCTGAACAAAATTCCATAGATTTTAGAATATGAATCGAAAGAATTTTTTACAAAATATTGCTCATAGAATATTGTAAGACACGGCACAGAATTTACACTTTGTACAAGATTTTGTATCGTGCCATACTGGCGTTAGGTTAACAATAGGATGTCAAAGACAATCAACAAATAAAGATAATGTGTCAAAGGACTATGACGTCGCCAGCTGGTATCACTTTTAAATTAAATTTAAATTGAATTATGTATTTTGTAGTCGACTAGTAGCTGTAATAACTTTATTGATAGATTTTTAAAATGTGCAGACTATATCATGACAGCGAATGAGTTTTTATCTAAATAAAAATATGATCAACAACCCTATTTTTCAATACAGGTCTAGTACCCTTTATCCGAAATGCTTGTGACCAGAAATGTTTTAGGCTTCAGAATATTTTCATATATGTATGTACCGGGTGGCCAACTAAGAATGGACGCCGGCTGTATCTCAGAAACTACTTATCGTATAACTTTGGGAAAAAAATACTGATAGGTAAATCGGCCAAGAGAAATCGCTGGAAATTATTTTCAAGTTCGTAGGATGACCGCTAGGGGTCGCAATTTCTATGACCAATCAGAAAATGGGATTTTTCTCAAAAATATGCCAAGTTAAGAGGTATTTTAAATAGTGGCATTGTAATTTTTGTAAAATTTGCAATCTTTTTTATGTAGGTAACGCACTTTGCTCTGTCTTTGCAAATAAAGTGGTGGGGGAAGGTTAAACTTTCTTTTCTTCAATTAACCTTTCGCAACTAACATGGTTTGATGAAACACGCAAGTTAACATCGGTTTTAGAGACCGACGCAAAGAAAAAATATGTTCTAAAGAAAAAATGATTACTAAAATGATTTTTATATTTAATATACGGTATTAAAACGAGTTTAATTTATTTTCGACCTTTATGGGGCGCTTTAAAACAATACAATATTATTTTCTAGTAAACAAATCGTAAAAAAATTCTTAAACTATAAAAACAAAAAGAAATTAAAATGCAGCGTTCTTTTTTGGTATACAAAAATGACAGAACATTCTTGTAACATCAGTAACTTATAAAACTACACCAAACCACACAAAATGTTTCTGTGAAACTGAAATCTTATTATAAAAGTTGATCTGATTCTACATCACTATCACTATCCTCAGCTACTTCTTGATCATTTACAACTTCGTCGAAAAGTAGCTGAAGTCTTCTCTGTTCTTCTTCTTAACTCCATTTAGCCATTTTCTACAAATTCCCGTGAAAAATTATTTTAAAATATGTTAACTATGCTAAAGAATAAATTTGCAATTTACCTTTTCACGCGAAGCACTCAGCTACTTGACAACTAACAGCGGTCCCTTGCACCGAACTTGTTTATATTTTCGAAAATGTCACTCACCATTCGACACTGAATAGATACGCACGGGGTAGGAAGGTACTGATTATGGCCAAACTGCGTTGCGAAAGATTCGGAAAAAATCGAGAAAATTCGCTGTCGTCGGTCTCCTAGACCGGATGTTAGTCGCGGAAGGTTAAGGATAACTCCGGTGTGGGTTAACAGAATTAAACAAACTAGGGCTCGTTTGAAAGAGATTTTATTACTGAATAATCTGCAATATATACTGTTCCTGAACTTATTTTACCGTGGTAGCTAGAGGGCGCTGTTTGACATCGTAACAGTTATTGCACGTTTTCATAAAAATTTTAAATGGCAGGCTATGTCTCTTTTTACACAGTTAAATAGAGCACAAAATTTCCAAAAAATCGGCGCAACCCGCAACTTTCTATCTTTTCTCTAACGGGAGATATTAAGAGAACAAATAAAGTTGCTGTATGTTACTATATGCTGTATGTCCGGGAAATGCAATGATGAAACTATCGAAAAAAACATTTATAGAACCGGATTTATTGAATTGCCCCAATTTACTCAATGGCGTCCTAAATGTTCAAACTGTCGTCCATAATTTTCTATGCACCTTAGCATTCTTTCCTGTGTGGAACCAACTGCAGTCTCTATTTCTGCCCGTGAAATATTTTGTAGACAGTCCCTTATTCGTGCAATCATATTATCCCTTGTAGTAGGTCTGGTTGCAAAAACGATATCTTTTACTCGACCCCATAAATAAAAATCCAGGCATGTTAAATCCGGTGACCTAACCGGCCATGGAAATATGCTGCCCCGTCCTATCCATCTACCAGGGTAGGTGGTATCTTAATGGTAACTTAATACGAACCACAAGAAAACGCAAACCACAGAAAAAACACAAACAACAAAAAAATACCTATAATATTTGGGAAATCAAAAACGAACTTGGATAAATAGCAACTAAATGACATTAACATGAAACTAAAACGTTTAAATATTTTGACGTACCTGTTTACCTCTTTTTGTTTCATAGCATACTAGTATAATTTTTAATTAGACTATTATAGGCCTAGGCGGCAGCTTAACTTTACTTGTTCACTTAATATCTCCCGTTAGAGAAAAGATAGAAAGTTGCGGGTTACGCCGATTTTTTGGAAATTTTGTGCTCTATTTAACTGTGTAAAAAGAGACATAGCCTGCCATTTAAAATTTTTATGAAAACGTGCAATAACTGTTACGATGTCAAACAGCGCCCTCTAGCTACCACGGTAAAATAAGTTCAGGAACAGTATATATTGCAGATTATTCAGTAATAAAATCTCTTTTAAACGAGCCCTAGTTTGTTTAATTCTGTTAACCCACACCGGAGTTATCCTTAATTGAAGAAAAGAAAGTTTAACCTTCCCCCACCACTTTATTTGCAAAGACAGAGCAAAGTGCGTTACATAAAAAAGATTGAAAATTTTACAAAGATTACAATGCCACTATTTAAAATACCTCTTAACTTGGCATATTTTTGAGAAAAATCCCATTTTCTGATTGGTCATAGTAATTGCGACCCCTAGCGGTCATCCTACGAACTTGAAAATAATTTCCAGCGATTTCTCTTGGCCGATTTACCTATCAGTATTTTTTTCCCAAAGTTATACGATACGTAGTTTCTGAGATACAGCCGGCGTCCATTTTTAGTTGGCCACCCGGTACGACAGTAGCGGAAACCCATGCTACCTACCAAAAAAAATGGATAACTTTCGACCTCACGTCCCTCAGATAAACTCATACAAAGTCTTATACAAAATAGTCACAAGTAAACCTACAAACAACCACACAATTCTTTCGGAAAAAGCAACTGAATAACTCTTCTATTATAAACGGCCGTCTTTCAAGACCAATCATAAAGAAGCAGCAACAGCATTGCAACTGCAAGACAAAACTATCCATTCCGATCAAAAGAGGAGTAAGAAAAGAAGATTCCATTTCGCCAAAACTCCTCATTACGACGCTAGAAGATATTTTCGAACAGCTACCCTAAGAAAACGAATGTGTGAATATCAGCGGAGAAGGAATGGATTTCCTTATGATATTATAGATTGCTTTAATAATTTTTATACGCTGCCTTGGAACTGCTACGTATCGAAACCAAGCTATACCTGCGTTCTGACCAGAAAGCTAGCGCTCTGCCAACTGACCTACCACCTCTGCATGATTTGACATGCTGGTCATGAAAGTGCTTACAACTTGCTGGTAAGTTACATAACATTGATGTTGCTAACTCTTTCAATTAGCACAGCTTCAGTTTCTCTGCATGAATACATTTTCGGGTCCATGTTTAGCGGGCTATACCACACTTTCATTCTTATCATCTGGAAGATGTTATTAATAACATCAGCAGCAAGAGTATGCGCGTCACCTTTGATTGTTATGAAGTATTTTGTAATCAGTGCTGTACGTGTGGTTTAATAAATGCATTTTAATGTCCTAGTCTATCTAATGAACGACCTGGGAGCACCACAAAGTCTGTGCAGAAGTCTATACTTACTCGATACCACAACACTACAAAGCCGCTGTCGTAGTTATTCATCTATTTGATATTGTATTGAGCCTACCGTATGCAGCCCTTCAACGAACCCTATCAGATTTACATTGATCACCAGAAAAATTTCGTGCTCATTGAAGAACAGTATTCCTTGACATTTTTCGTCCTTCCAGTGAATATGTTGCCTAAACAATGTTAATAGTATTGTAGGCTGCTGTAGTGTGAAAATGGGTGCTGTTGTAGTTCGTCTTGTGTCCAATTCCTTAATTTCGGTTTTACCATCTACCAATTAATATTGGTACTGCTAGGTAAATGGAGGTGTTACTTAAAGATACAACAATACCATTTATAACTAACAAATAATAGTTTTCTCTTCCAATAGCTTCTTGCTCGTGTAGTCAACTTTATGATTTACCATGACAGGTAAATATTTCACAAATCACAAATGGTTCACACTATGATTAATTTTCGGCTTGGTCTGCGTCGTTATTTGCATGTAACACTCGGTAAAATCAGGATTACTGAGGTTGTATAGGTTGTAAATCCATGTAAACTAACATTTTGCACGAGATTGCAGTCACCATCCTCAGTACTCCAAAAACTCTGATTAGTGATTATACAAGCTGAAATATCTTGCGAAACGTTAGTTTCTATAGGTTCACAAACAGTACACATCAATATTCACTTTTCCGTATGTTACTTCAAATTAACGACGCGGTATAGATCAAAAATTAAGCCTGATTTTGTGCATTGCGTTCCCGTCGTGTGTTGTGTTACTACAATTACCCTGCACTTTAAAAATGCGTAGTAAGCGTTGGACGATTTTATGCAAAGTCGTACTTGTCGTTGCGTTCTAGGGAAGCTATCATACGCACTTGAAGGACGCACTATTACAAACAACACACGACATTACTTACAACGGAGCAGTTTATCCAAACGCATCAGCCGTACCTGTAACAACTTTCGGTATGTGCTACAGTGTAGTAGATTCAGCTATTTCACCACATTTGGATGTGCCGCAGCATACTATAATGTTTTATGTTGAACCATATACCAGTGAAATACGTAAAAGACATCCCAGAAGGTAATACCGCAGAAATATATGCACTAGAAGATGCAAACGTTCACGCTTCAAGCCCAAGTGCCTCTTGAATACTTAAAAAAAGAAAGCGGCGGAAACAGATCGTAGGAAACATAGAGAACCAGAAAATAATGATATGACGTAATTTACATCATTTCTACGCACCTTCCAAACACTTCGTCCCGAACAAAAATTAACGTTCCGCATAGATCTTATGAGGCTGCTCACAGGTTACCATAACCCACCATAGCAGAATAACCCATCGCAATCACACATGTATACTACCACCATACAATTTCTTGTCCCAAAAGATGTCTTCACAGTACTTCCTGGTCAACTATCCAGTCAGATAATGCCACCACAACCACCATGTTCCCAGCATCACACATTCAAACAGCACACACTCAAAAACCATACATATAAACTCCACCGCCATCTACCCCAGTAAAGTCATGTTTTCACCTGCATAAAATGAACAATAGTACGACAAGTGATAAAACTGTATGTATAAAAGCATTCTAACGGTAGAGTGGACGTTTTGAAAGACCTCAAAAGCTTTAGACAATATAAATCATAGATAGGCATATTTGTATTTGCATTCCTGTTGGAACATCTCTCTGAGAACATTTTTCCTCATGCAATGCTGCAACGATTATTACTAATATTTCATGATAAGCATGAATAATTTGTACACTTTGTAGTATGAAGACTAAGTGGAATTTTATTTGAAATGGCAGCTATAGTCTAGTATTATTTGTGAGGAAATATTATTATGGCGTATATTGAAATGTCAATATATTTTTAATATCTTAAATTTGTTCCTTAAAATCATATCTCAATGTTGATAATAACAAAGCAATTGCATTATTATAAATTAATTAAAAAAATTAGCATTTTTGCTTGACCTATCCTACGCAGAGCGCCAACTGCAGAGGTAATCTACTCTTCCATCTAGCATGCTTTATAATTCCAGACAAACACCCTGAGACAGTGCAGAGCTCAGTCGTGCCTTTGGTAGAATAAGTTCAAAGCCAAACGCTTTGACCACCATTTTCCCGCAGGCCCGTTTTGTCTATATTGTTGCATAATGTAACACGCCCGCAATGATATATTAACATACTACTTTTGATCCCTGATGCTAGAGATACGCATGCAACTTCAGTATCTTTATGTGTTTCTAGGGCTTGTTTCGTATCTTCCTGACGTGTCGTTTAAAAGCAGAATAAATTTTGGTTTAGAAAGAAGTACATAGAAACGTATTACATGGAATGACAAAATTATGGATTTTAAGGTAATTGTGTGTGAAACAAGGAGTGAATATCGAAACTCGTGGCCTACGTTCCACATTGTAATTGGTAACGTCGTATAAATTTGCCTCCACTGGTTTGAATATCCTTATTTACAGTATCGGCAGAAAGTATATCACCTCCATTATATTTAGATAACAACGTTAAAACTGTATGAATCCCTACTCAATCTTAATCATGTGTTCTGATACTAGGTACATGCTACAGAACAAAACACTTTCCATTAACTTATGAAAACAACAACTTGCAGAAAATAAATTTTAAGTCAAATCTTTAAAATAACTGCAACTGAATTATAAACTACAACAAATTTAAATTTCTACCGAAGAACACTGGGATTAATAATTTATAATAATTATTAGGAGTATTATTATAGAGTTTTCATAGGCATTGTAGGCCCACTGCTATGGTGAGTAATAAAACAGTTTTTATAGTTTGTTTCAAAGTCTTTAGTAAGAATCACTGCTAGACAACGTTTAAGAATGGACTTACAAAGTGCGTTGGTTATCGACTGAGGGATCTTCTTCGACTCTTCCTGAAGTTGGGCTAACTTTTCGGTCGCATTCTTTACTCTCTTGACTACCAGACGCCTCTCAAGCTCTTCCCATAATGTCTCTATGATGTTTCGGTTGGGCGATTGGCTTGGCCAGACTACACCGACGGCGTCGGAACCACTTCTGTGCATCAGCCGCATGGTGGATTGTGTGGTTGTCTTCCTGGAATATGAAACCACGATTAAGGAAACGTTTTGAATATGGAAATATTACATTCTCAAGAATATACATATATATCTTCCGATCCATAATATTTTCGATTCTATGAAGAAGACCCACCCATTTTACGGAAAAGGCTCCCAATACCATGAATGAACCACCACCATTGTAAGCACTTGGTACTTTAGGTCAAACTATTTGTAGGTCGACAAATCCACTTCGTGCCGTTACTGCCAAACAGCTTATGCTTGTTTTCGTCACTCCAAAGCACGTCAGCCCAGGGCTGAGGTGTCCAGTTTAGATGAGATTTACACCGCTAGCTTCTTCCTGTTTTTTGTTTTAATGAATGGTTTCTTCGGGGTTCGCCTGCCATTCAGTCCAGCAACCTCAAGACACCGGCATATGATTTGTATAGATGGACCACGTTCATCAGGCCGCGATGTCCGATGCCGTAAGATGTAGAATGCTGCGACATGTGTGAAGAATATTTCTACCAATAATATGAGTCGGGCAACGGTGCCGACCGCTTCTACTCTTTTTAGAATAACCTTCCAACTTAGGAGAAATTTTGTACCGTCGGCTTAGAGATGTAAAACTACTCAGCTAGCTCTTTGAGAGACCTTCACTGCTTGCGACCTTCTGGTCAGTACTACAACCGCACGTTATAAACCTTATTTATGGAGACCGATTGTTTGCGTACATCTTTTTATTTGCTATAATTAAGATCTAATAAATACGGAATTGACAATTGAACGCACAGTAACTGATGACAAATCACATATAGGCGTTTGTTCAATATAATGCGCTTAGTTAAAAAGACATTTTTTTAATTCAGTGGAATCGTTCAGACCATACACTTTACAGTATTGATTCCCTAAAATTGTGCTTTGCACAAGATTGCGGGAAACGCAAATAATCCGAGATATTATAAATGCTTTTGTACGTCACACGTCAATGAACCCATTTTCAATTCAAACTTTTGTGAGCTTTTCGGGGAGCGTGTATTTACTTGTGTACCTTTTATTGCGTCATTGCAATTTCTGGTGAAAATTTCATTCTCTAATTCTACAACCTTGCCAACGTTGAGAATTTGTTAGTTACAATTAATAGGGGTGAAACGGCAAATACATTTACCTGTTTGTGGTAACATAACCTTTGCAATAATAGAACACAAAACAGCAGGAGCTTATTACACAGTAGATTGTTAACTCACAATTAACTAATTAACAGACCCACGAATAATAAATATTATTGTTCTGCTAATTGCTGTAAGTTTACAAAATGTATGGCACTATATCTAGCACATGCTAGAGCACGTTGACTTATGGGGTCACGAATCGTGGCAATGCAATAATATGGCTTCTAGGATTATATTAAAGATATTTACAATATCTTTCCTAATTCTATTTCTGTAGACGATAATAGTCTTTTCATGAAACCTCCGAAAAAAACTTTGCATGATCTAAATTAGAAAATGGGCTAGCCATAAAACTATTGGAAAGAACGAAACCGTATTAAAGGTTACACTCAGGTGTACGTCTTCAAATAGATCTATCAACAACTAACCATGAAAATGTAAATATCAAGCGCCGTCTAACCACATAACCAGCCCAGACATTCAAGGAGAATTGGTAGGTGTTTAAATCGAGCTTAAAAATATTTGTCTCACAAAAATAGAAGTTGAAAAATCTCTCGCCTGTTAATCCTGCTATAGCAGATAAACAATTTTTTATTACATTAAATTTTCCAACAATTCACACACTCTCTCTCTCTCTCTTTCTCCCGCATAAGCGTTTTGACAAGTTTATCTGTGGATTTTTGAGTTCAACACGCCAAACATGATGGAGCTATAGAATCTATTCTGACAAACTCTAAACGGACTGTATTGACCGCCAGGCAAACCTTGTTGCACATGTACTTAGGGTTTTATGAAACCTTCGATAAGCTGACCTTCACCCTGAGTAACTGTAACTTTTGTATCCTGCAATTATTGTTTCTTGTTACAAATGAGTATATTCTCTAGACACGTAGGTTCAATTCAAAAATATGTTAAGACCTGCAGTAATTTTTCTTCGCGTTATTTAGATTACAAGTTCAGGTATCTGATATATCAAAATTTATCTCATCTTCGCAATAGTCATACATTTAACTTTATTATTGCGGGAAGGACGGTGTAAGTGCGAATGAAGTAGCCGTACATAATCAAGCTTCCAACTAAAAGATTAAGGTTCAAATCTCAAGAAGGGTTTATTTTCTTTGGAGATATTTATAAAAATAAATAATCTACAGGACGGTTCAACTACAACAAGGGAGATCATTTCTGGAGAAGACGAAAGAAAACATTACTTACTGTTTATGTTTTTGAATGTACTTTATGATATTGATTAACAATCTGTTACACTTAATAAATAAGTAAGTGTGAATGTACAATAATAATATACAGGGTGTATCTTTTCTGCCGGGATGATGCGATTCTGCTTCGAAAAGTAAAAATGAAAACCCATGTTGAATATTTTTAAGCTGAAAAACGCAATATATGCAAATGAAAAGGAAACTCGCAAACAACAACAAACTCTGTTAGTAAAATTTAGTTTCCCTTCATGATCGAACCTGGTTAGAACAAAATGTTGTAGTAGTTGGCATTGCTCGTTATATGTACCTAATTAAAATGTGGCGAAGGATCTAATTTATCTTCAAAGAAAATTCTATTTAGCTTTAATAGAAACTTGGAAATCTGAGAAATCGTTTAAAATTAGTCGTCAGGTTATGAAGTTGATATGAAAGCCACTGCATACAGCTTCTTACGGAAGTCTGAAGCAAGTAAACAGGAGAAAGTATATTAAATTATAACAGGATTATTCTTCTTTCTTTCTTTTAATTTTCAGCTTGCTTCAATCCATTTCCGGATGTAAACCTCTCCAATTTGTTTCCAATCGTTTCTATCTTCTGCCCTTCTTCTCCACATTAAACCTGCATGTTTCTTTATATCATCTGACCATCTCATTTGGGGCGGTCCTCTTGTTCTTTTCCCAATCTACGGGCGCCATGTTTGAATGATCGTGTTCCATCTCATGTCTGTCTGCCTCGCATTATGCCCTGCAAATTTCCATTTTAAGGTGGCAACTCTTTCTCTGATGTATACTACTTTAGTTTTATTCCTGATTCAAGTGTTTCTTTTTCTATCTTGTAAAGTAATATGTAGCACTTGCCTCTCCATTGCACGTTGCGCTTTTATTAACTTGTCCATATTTTTCTTTGTAAGAACCCATGTCTGTGCTACATAAGACATAACGGACAGAACGCACTGCTCATAAACCCTAGTTTTCAGATACTGAGGAATTGACTTATTCTTTAAAATATGACTTAGCCTTTCTAAGGCAGCCCATGCCAGTTTGGTTCTTCTTCTTACTGCGGCTTCTTGTAAAGTGTTATTACTTGAACTAGATATACATATTTTTCTACTTGCTCCAGTGTCTTTTCGTTCACTCTAATCTCTAGTATGTGATTGGTATTTGTCATCACCTTTGTCTTTGATATGTTTACTCGTAGACCTACTTTATTTGATTTTTGGTTAAGCTCTTGTATCATGCTTTGTAAATCTTTATTTTCGGCAATAAGTATTAAGCTGTCTGCGTATTTAAGATGGTTGAGATATTCTCCATTTATATTTATACCCTTTCCCTCCCAATTTAACCGTTTGAAGGTATCTTGCAAGGTGCTGGTGAAGAGCTTAGGCGAAATCGTGTCTCCCTGATGATATTCTGTGGCTTTTTCTATCAGAGTTCTAACTGTTAATATATGATCACAAGTACCAAAACCCTTACGAAACCCTGCCTGCTCCCAAGATTGATATAACTCTAATTTGTTGTTAATCCTTTTTGCTATTATGCTGGTTAGGAGCTTATAAATCTGAGAAAGCAGCGTAATAGGCCGATACTTTCTGACGTCTAATCTGTCTCCCTTCTTAAAGAATAGTACAGTTATCGCGTTTCTCCATGTCACAGGTATCGTTCGTTCTTCTAGGCAATTATTTAATAAATTTTGGATTATTCTTATTAATGGCCAAATCAAGCAGTATACCTTTTTCGGTAAACTGGGGCATACTATATAGTTCGAAACCTAAGAACTGAATAACCAATAAATCAGTTAGCTAGGAGATGAGTCAGTTAGTTAAGACAACTGTCGGGCACCGGCCTCTTACCTGCTACGTGCTTCTCTCAGTGCTACGGTGAAATCACAAGAGAACTACAGTTTAACGTTGATTCCTAGCCAACGTAATTACAGAGAAGGTTTTTGGTATTCCACGGTTGCCAGTCCGATTGTTTGTAGTGGGTTGCAGCAGAAGACTTTTACGCTATGCGTGGCAATGCTGAGGGGTGAAACCCAAACCATAAAAATAAATTCCTACAACACTTAGGTAAGGAAAACTGTTAAAAAATATACATATTCGTTGCATGTTTAAGACACGTATTATACCATCAAATAGAACAAATCGTTCTATATATCCAAAATTATATTCAATTATATACCAAGTAATCATTGCAACGAATTATTCCAAAAGAATTTTCAAATAATTTTCATCGTTACTTCATTTACAGATGATGTGAGGAACATATAACCTTGTTATATTCTCCGAATTAAACACCTTGTTTCGCCGGATATTAACAGTTCTGAATATTTAACTTTAACTTTAGTACTACGATTAGAGAAGATACTCCTAAAAATTATCAGTAGAATTGCAAAAACTCCGTAGGACCTTTGTTTTTCTTCTACATGAGTATTACAATAAGAACAACATTTTGAATACTAACTTGCCTGGAGAAGACGTTCGCTGATTTTGGGAATTCCTATACAATAGTTTGAGAAACCAAAGAATTCTCTACTCCATTATTACTACTATAAATTTTACTCTAGCTATTTCGTTTAGTAGGTTTTCATACTGATTACTGCTAATCCTGTTTTATTAATGTTAAGCTTAATCTATTAGCTTCACTCCAGTTTGGCATCTTTGATGTAATATCTGTTGCTTTACTGAATTAATTGGTGAGCTAATTTGCTGCTAATAGTCAGGATTTGTAATATTAATGCCTATAAATTTAGACAGATTAAAAGCAATAATTAATTACGAAACAGATGCTAACAGAGATACTATAACTACTAGATTGGAGCACGATTCGACGATAACCATCGACATAGTAATACTTAAAGTTCCTTAAAACTATTGTCAACTTATATAATAAAACGCTAGTAATAGACAGGTTGTTCTTAGGTTAAGTTGAAAATTGTGTCAACATATTTTTAGGGTACCTATTGTGTTATGGCAAGCTATATATTCCAGAGACTACCTTTTATGAAATAGTTTCACATTCCTAAATCGGAATACTTTTGTATTCTGAAGAGATTACGAAAGTATTCCGCTTTAGGAAGGTGAAATTCATAACGATTAATATTTTTTGCCACACATCTGAAACCGTAGGACATATTTTATTTGCCAATTTTTAAAGAGCTTATTTTATACTCCTATCATTTAATGCACATCCAAACGTATTGTGAATAATTTGTAGCAGAATACGAATTACATCCTGAACATGCTTCTTGTTTTAGCGTTATGGTTATTCTGCAACATTATTGGCTTTACACCCATTTTAAAATTCCACTTTACACATTTCGCGAATAATACTTTTATGTGACTCCATGAAATGTATTCGGAACGCAACATAGGTAGGACAGAAAATTCAAATTGCGGTCCTTCCGATTAAATCGGAAATTTAAAATGTGTTCCTGTATGCTATTCTATCTGACATAACTGTGTATGAACATATATTTGTAACACAGTTTTAGAACTAGAACTTCAGTAACTTTATTATTTTATCGACTTCTGAAAAGTCTTGAAAGTAAAAGGACACAGCTTCACTAAAGCGTTCCGAGGTCAAATGGGACCCATTAAATCAAACATACCTTAGTACAAAAATGTTTCCTTAAGATATTATGGCACCTTAAAAAAGAAAAAATTATTTTTAATATTGGGTATATTTCAGAGAAGAAGTGGCTGATCAAGCTGACATATTGGCACACATCCCGTCAGGGAAAGGGCAGCATTTTCAATGTATAATCCAGCGTCTCCCAAACTGTGGGGCGCCACCCCTAGGGGCGCAAAAGTCCTCAAAGGGGGACGCAGCAGAAATATAGTGGAACGGAAATTAGTGCATTGAAACTAATAGAAAACATCTTAACTTAATGCTTAATGTTTAGCATATTATTATTTACAGAAGATTGCATACATAATGTACTTACGAGTACAATCTAAAACTACATAAAACTTACTAACAGTTTATTTAAACAAATTAGTTACTTAAATGCGTCTGTTTTGAACAGCATAACTTGTTCAAGTTTGGTTCTAAATGAGTAACCGCTACCCTTAGTTCACGTTCGATGTAAGAAAAATCAATATAAATTGTATAGCTTCCTTGAATTACGCCGAAAATTCCTCTTACAAGTTAATCCAAAACCCGACAATGGTTGTCGACGAAAATTGTATCTACTTTTCTGTACTTGATGTTAAATCATTTAATTGTTTCTCTTCTTCCAACGATAAATCTGTAGGTGTAACTTCAAAAGGGTTTCATATCCACTCGTATTTGGTCAGAAAACTATCATTTTCAAAGAAGTAATATTTACCACTTTTAGATAACGTTTTAAAATGGTCTATGAATCTAAAAATGACACGTACATTAGCATTGCTTGGTTTGATATCGTTAAGAAATAAACTTTTCTGTGTTTTCACTGTTTATCTTATTTTACCAAAGTTCCAATTTTGGCGAAAATCCGTTAATTTTATCTGGTAGTTGTAATATATGAGTATGAATTCCTTGCTACTGGCTATTTAGAACATTTAATTTTCCACAAATGTCAGTCAATAAGCCATTTTAATTATGAACAGTTCGTTAACAAAATTCTTGGCATCTTCGTGATTTTCTTCTTTCAAAAACACAAGCACAGAAACTCTTTGTATAAGTTTTCTACGTGATAACAATCGAGATTCGATATAAAGCAATAGTGTTCAATGATCGGTGCTCAGAACATCGCACATTGAAAAAAATTGTCTTGCCCTTAAATACCTTGTTTCTATATCATTTGCAACAGAAATTACAATAGATAAATACCAAATGAACTTCTCGGCTGACACCATCGAAACGAGTGATTTCCCGAGTATTATGCAATGGTGTCAAGTGGCATTTGGATTATTTCTGTGTATAAGTGCTTGTAGACAATCATATCTTCATGCCACCGCCGGGGCCCCATCAGTACAAACACCAACATAATTTTACCACTTCAGGTCAGAGTTTACTATCCAATTATCACAAGTAGGTATACACGGTTTTTGACCCGAACAACCAAAAGGTGTTTCTAAGGCAATTTTTGACGTTGTATAAGAATCCGCAGCTCGTCTTTTTTAATTGGCTCTAGTTTTCGAAATAATCGATATAACAGTTTTTTAAGATTTTCTGCCGTTTATGACCATTTTATTGAAAAAAAGTGAGATATCAGAAGTAATGTACAGTAGAACTGAGTCGATTGTATTGTTGGGGTCCGTTTCACGTATTAAATTTCAACAGTATTCGCTGATCATGCCCTCGTCCCAAAATCCTTAGTAGCGTCTCTAGCTTCTCATCAAGCCTTGGTGTAGCCGTTCTCCTTCCTCGCCGATCGTCTCGCCCAAATTATCCGGAAATAGATGGAAATACACGAAATGGATTTCTAAAAACATGCGAGCCCCAATCTTGCGATAATGTTTAAAAAAAATTGCGATTATTTGCTTGAATGATAATGATGCCCATTCTGCTGCTTCGTCGGCCTTTAAACACTTTTTAAACTTTGTAAAGTTGTTGTCGTCCATCAGCTTTCTAATATCAGGGCCGACAAATACACCTTCTTTTTTGAAATTTTGTGAAAGAAGTTGGTTACATACTAGAAAGCCGGCCCTCCGGTCGAAGGTTTTGACGAAGTTCTTAAGGCCACGTTTGATGTGTAGAGGTGTCAGTAAAACGTTTTTTGGGTCAACAAATGGTGTAGCAGAGACATTTTTCTTTCGGGCTTAAAATGGCAACGATTTGGCCAATGTTTTTTCACATAACGATGCTCCGTTGCACGACTAGCCCAGAGACAGAGATTGCAGCAATGGTTTGGGAATCCCGATTGCATCCCAGTTAGGAGACCAATCACCTGTCTGATAATATGTGTTTCTCGAAAAGTAGAGCCAATCTTGAAAAACTGACAACGGATTCGAATTCAGCGCACCGAAAAACGTTAAGAAACATGCTTACCTTCTCGGGTTTAATAGTTTACCCGAATTTGTAAACCTGTGATTATAAGTCATTTCAAATAGATCTGTACCTGTAATTCATTCTTGAATATCATTGCAGAAAATGAAGTCCTCGCTTATAGATGCATTATCGCAGTAACGAATGTATTGTATCAAATAGCAAATAATACGTTTGTAAGGAAAAATAAGATTTGTCGCAATAGTGTTAGGTTTCTTGCACTTGGCTGTGCGATACTGTGCTTTTTGAGGCAACGACAAAACTGTATTGAAGGCTAATTTCTGATTACTAATGTTGGCGGCATGGGTCCCAACGTTTGCATGTCAGTTTCTAGAAGTTTTTAAATTTACCGAAGGTCTGGCATAATGGCTATGAATTGTGTCATCGGCTGCCCGTTGTTCTCGCCTTGCAAAGCTGCAGAACTTTTAAGTCACACGTGCAAGCGTTGCGGACATGTGGGGTCTACACGTAGCCAGAGTGACGGCACATACCCCACTTATTTAAGTGACTTTTGCTGCCCTACATGTTTAGGTTTTGTTTTTCAGTAAGAGAGTACGTTTTTGAAGTCCAAGATATAAGGACATAAATGTAAATTTGATTTATGTGCCTGTTTTATATAAATATATTTTGGCTTTTGTATCTCATATATATTATTACATCCGATAAGAGAAAACATAGAAGGCTTATAATTTTAAAGTGTTTCGACAAATTGTTTGCTTATCATTTAATTCAACAACTAAACTCTTTCAATTTCTACACAAAGATATTGCAATATTTATTTTCATGATCTTTATGTTTTGTTTGCAAACGCCTTTAGCCTGTGGTCGTTCTCCTCCATTAACATCTGTAGATATTAATCCAAAATTCAAATACTCTTCACAATATTTCCTAGTTTTTGCTTGGGGAATGTTGGCAGCTTCTTTATCTACAGACGCAGGTGTTCTTGCACGCTCAAAATTACGTTTAGGTAAATATATTTACATAATTCAAACATATTTGTACAAACTTTAAATCACTCAGGTGCAACAGAACACACACGAAATATTTCGCACCTTCTAGCTGCTACACTTACTATAAAACTAACCTAACTGAACATCCATCATAGTTTTACACGGTCTGTTTCCACTATCACATGTTATGGACATAGTGCTCGGTGCCATATATTCTTAAACAAACACGTTTGTACTAAGGTATCTTTGATTTAATCGGACCCGTTTGACATCAGGAAGTTGTAGTTAAGCTGTGTCCCTTTAATTTCGGAACACCCTGTAGAGGCATAATCAAAACTATTTAAAATCATTCAATGAGAAGCCTAAGGCTTACACTCCCTCAATAGTGTTGTAAGTGTAAAAATTCTGGCATATTCGGAATTGGGCCATCTAAATTATGCGACTGGAGCGGATCAAAAATGCGAAAAGTGGAAAGTAAGAAAATCAGAAATCGGTAATAAATCTTGGGGCGTAGAATGAAATATTACGTGATAGTAATGGAGGTCTCCGATATTGACATTTGAAGTGCCTGGCATCACGAATCCCTCTACCTGCACCTTAGAATTGACTCTCACCGTTACTGCTCTTTCAAATGCGATATCAAATTTTAAAGAAGTCATGGTTATGTTTGGGGAACATTCATTACAATAAATATTGTACTCCTAATCGGCTTTAACAGAAGCATAACCATAATTATGCATTAAATACTTTAATTAGTTAATATTTAGCATTTCTTGATATTGGAAAAATTAATCCCCAGAATTTTATTATGTATGATCTCTGGGAAAAGATAATTATAAGTATGCAGACGTTGGGATTGTTACTAATTTTAATTTCAGTAAACAAATGGGTACTCGTTGAATGATGCACGTTTAGACGATTAAATAAGCAAACATAAGGAAAGACATTTATTACTGAAGCACTCTAAGATATTTCCATTTTTGTTCCGACTTTCAAGAAGAATTTCCGTACATTTAACAGTATAATAAGCTGAAAACTGTGGGCTCCTGATTTAATTAAATCTTTATAAGAGCTATCAAGTCGAAAGAGGCAATGAATTTATTTCGAGTAACTACGAAACGTGAATCAACCGGCTTACTGAGATTTGCAGGAGAAAATTTGAGCAACAAATGTTTAAGCAGGCAGGTTGTTATCATGAAAACTACTTAGCTCTTATTAAAATTTCCCTTTTTATTGCGCGTTGCTGCCCTTCGAAACGTATACAAATATTGCTTTTACATCGCGGAAACACCTGGAGGACAATTCCCAGTTGTCCTCGTAAAAAGACTGAGGAAGAAGATGTGCAAGTGACAAATCTATTTCCATTTATATCGGTATGTTTTATGCAGAAGATTTAGGCTATATCGATATTCCGAATTGAGACGGAACGTCTCGCACAGAAAAATTGAAATCTCGATATGTTATACGGATTTCTTGCCCCGGGAATTTTTCCATATAGTTCAAATGTGTTTTTTATTGTGAATTACACCTGTTAGGTTACCAAACGAAATCAGCAACTCTTAGATTCAATCACATCCTTCCAGTTTGCTGCCTTTCGGGTGTTAAACAATCTTGTCGCACTTTCGAATGTATGTATATGAAATTTTTTATTACCGAATAGGAAATGTTAGTACAAAATATTTGATGTTGATTCGCCTTTTTAGACTAACGTGTAGAAGTTTTATTAATTATAACTTGATTATGTTAAATGTGAAGTACTCAAGCAATTGAACATGATTAATTTAAATTTATTGCTTGGGCCATTTTTTAAAATAATGGTTTACCAAAGATGCTGAATAAGAGATTTCATTAAGCTGGCTGCCTGTGTGTTGATTTGCTTTGAAATGACGGTATCTTTATCAAACAAATTTTCTACAAACGAGTAGATTATTAAATCCTACAAGGATTCAATGTGCAGTGCTACTTTATTTGTCAGAACAAAATGAAAATGTAGTCAACATTGCAATAGAAGCCATAGGGACATACATGCAGTTTATTTCAATATGAAGTCCCATAATATAAATTAGAACTATTAAGTTTCTGATTGTTGTTACGGTATCATCAAGTACGCTCTGACAAAATGTATGTGCTTCAAATAAACACTAAATATAGTATACGTAACTGCTAACTAATAACGTAAACTGTGTATTGTGCTAGAGTAAAATCCAGATCTCTAGTGCAGATGATCTGGTACAAGGAATATACACTGCTCCAAGAAATTAACGCACCACAACTAACAATCGCAATATTATTTAAAGTATTGCATGTAATGAAGTACGTTTTATCATAGATAATGCTTAAAATTAAGTAAACCATATTTTATCAAAATTAACAACAATCAACGCAAAATTTAAAAAAATCAAAATTCGGAAACTGTAAGTTTACAGGTTCAGTATACTGTGTTTCCGCCTCGACTTGTTATGACAGCTTGACAACGACGGGCCATGCTTGAAATTAACACACTTAACTGCTCTTGTTCAATATTATCCCACATTTCCACTAATGAATTCCCTAGGTCGTTAAGTGTTGCAGGGGGTGGTTGAAGGGATCGTACTTATCTTCCGAGAATGTCCCGGAGGTGCTCGATCGGATTCAAGTCGGGACTTCTGGCTGGCCGTTGCATAACAGGAATACCAACGTCGTCTAGGTACTCTTGCACAATTCTGGCTATGTGGGGCCGAGCGTTGTCGTGCATTAATTGGAAGTTGTCTCCGATGTATGGGGCATATAGCATAACATACTGTTCTAAAATATCCGTAATGTATCTCTGACTGTTTAAAGTGCCGTTGGGGAAGATGTGTAGGTCTGTGCGGGCCGTGAAAGGTATGTCTCCCCATACCATTATTGAGCCACCACCAAATGCAGTCGTAGGGGCAAAATTGCATTGAGCATTTGGACGTCTAAAACTCGAATGCGCGTATCACAACTCTCCAAAATATATCTGGATTTGTCTGTGAACAAAATGCGTCTCCAATCTTCATTTTCCCAATTCAAGTGGTTTCTAGCAAAATCGAATCTATGTCTGCGGTGGTCTGCAGTCAACTGTGGGCCAGTAGTTGGTAATCTGGCTCTCAGATTTGCTTCCAGAAGATGTTGACGAACGGTTTAAATGCTAACCTGCACACTATTTAATGCTGAAAGTTGTCTTTGGAGGGCTCTTGTGGTGGTAAAGCGCCCTCTTAGTGCACGCATTCGAAGAAAAAGATCTTCTACAGCAGTAATAGCACGTGGTCGCCCTTGCCCTGGTCGTGTGTCATGTTCGTTAGTTTCTCTGAAACGCTGGATGACTCGAGAAATGATTGTGTGGTTCCCCCCAATCCTGTCAGCGATAGCGCGAAAAGAATACCCCTTTTCGGACAAAGTAAGGGCTGTGACACTCATCACTACTTAAATTTCTTTGAGATACGTTGCATTTTAAATAAGACTGATCGTACAAGCAATTGTTTGATGACAGCTACGTTTCAAAGTAAAACGAAATTACAAGTAAATTGTAAATGTGAATGTAAAATTGATTAATTTTTTTAACAAAGGTAAAGAAAAAGAAGTAGAAACAGACCAAGAGTAACATGTATCTATCAGGTTTGTATCAGACATTCATTCCATCCATTTGGTTGAAGTAGATAGCGCACTACTTTTCTTTTATCGGAACAATAATAATTGGTGCGTTAAATCTTTGGAGCAGTGTAGTTTCAATGTAAACTAGTTTGTTAATAAATATGTCCATGTATAAGTGGCGAGTGATAAAGTAGAGTTCTAATATGCTTGGCCGCACCAAAATTAGAAATATGCTGTTATTACCAAATAGGGTGCTATACTCGCCGACTAGCCCTATTAAAGTACATGAAATCACTTTTTCTAGGAGGTTTCTAGTTGCTAATGAAAATAGTTTATTATCTTTACAGTATCTTAAGGCAGAACTTGTCAAGAATTGTAATTTGGCATAACTTTTCTCAAAAAGAAGAATAAATAAACTGCTCTAGAAACCCGAACATAAATAAATATATAATAAATTAATAGACTTAACAAGGAAGGTTTTATATCTCTATGTGTTTCTGGCAGGTATAACAAGAGTGTATAAAGATATACATTTACAAAGACAATAGTTTGATCGCAATGTACACTAGTCGATATATAAGCACTATATATGAAATATTTGCTTTCGAACGTATATTTTCTTTTCAACATTAACCAATAACAAAAATAATCATATAATCAATGATTGCTAAATTCCAAAGTTACGCAACGTGCATTGTGAGAACTATCTATTAAAATATCAATAAATTTCACCTTCAAATTCTGCATCAGAAGTACTTTCGGAGCCTTCGGCAGTAATAATGAAGGGTTGAATATCAAAAGGATATTCTCGATTTCGATATTCAACAGTTCATGCTGCTTCCAAAACTTTTTCTACTTTATTAACATATGCAAGCCATATGTCTTCAGGTACTTCTTTAAGCATTCTGCTCTTAGTTATTATAAAATCTTCGAGCGACGACCTGGTTGCACCGATTTTTTGAGAATACGAGGTGTATTCAGTTGAAACCCATCTTTCCTTTATAAAAAATTATTCAACAATTTAATTACAAATAATTACCGTCACAGTTAAGGCACCTATCCCATTGTTTTACTAACCGACGTATACCCTGCTCACAGAATTTTTGTGCTGCTGATTGAAGAAGTCTTCCACAGCTATCTGTACTTCTGCGTCAGACTCAAAATGCCGACCTTTTGACCCCTTTTGCAGCTGTTCAAAAATATGGAAATCGCAAGGCGATAGATCCGGGCTGGATGCTCTAAAACCCTCCATTCCTTTCGTTGAAGATTTGCCTTTACCACATTAGCAACATGAGGCCTAGCATTGTCGTGCAGCAAAACGAGCCACCGCGTAAGTTTTCCTGGACGTTTCCGCCTTACTGCTTGTTTCACTGTACAGATTTGCATTGACGTTTACCCCAGGTTCCTTACACTTTAATAACAAGGGTCCTTCATGGTCGAAAAAAGATGTTAACATCATCTGCCTGCAGAAGGTTGTGGTATAAACTTCTTCGGTGGTGGTTAACTTGAATGTTTCCACTGCATCCACGATAACTTCCTGGATGGCTTGCAGTAATGGCATCAACTTCCGTCATCAGCAACTATTGACAGAAGAAAGTCATTACTATTTTTCCTATAATCTGTGAGGTGTTGCAGAGATAAGCCTATTCACAAGCATTTTTGTTCATTAGACAAGAGATGAGGAATACATTGTTAACCCTACAGTACTGGCGCCCCTTTTTATCACACGGTTACTGGCGCTGGCGTTACAAACGATATATTATCGATTTTTGGAACAATGATTATGCGATAATTGTTCATTGTCAATATACTTCAGAACTATACGTTATTTAGATATTTTAAGTAGAAAACGAACACATTTATTTTATTTTTTTCCAAATTATACAGCAAAAAGTAGATTCATGAATTATCTTGCTGTACTGAAATATTGAAAATGAAAATAAATAATTTCTTTTAGTTAACGCAAATATTTAGTAAAACAACAAACATAATTAAAAGATAGAAACACAATATTATCGTCCTTCATTGTTTAAAAATTTCATAGCACAATCTGGGCATGAAAATTTAGCGTGTGATAAATATAGAAATTTCTTACAATTTCCCCAATAATATCGCGTCTTGCTGTCTTTTTTGCAAAATTGGCATCTTTTTCTGGCTCCTTCAGCAATTGGTTCGATAGGAGTTGATGTCCCAGTTACTTCCTGTAGTCTTCGTGTCAACGGCCGCGACAAATTTGTTAGAGCCGCCCTTCTTCTAATATGTTCTTCACTTAGAGCTAACGCAAGAGCCCTTAGGTAAGATCTTCTTGGAGTATTGTCTGTAGGATTATTTCCCGAATATATTATTTGAGAATTTATTCCAGCGATGTTCAACAAAGAATAAAAAATCACCATCGGCCATCGGCGAGTGTTCCTGGCCACATTGTACGAAGCACATAACTGGTCCACCGTATCCATTCCACTCTTGGTGGAGTTATAAAACGGAATTATATCTGGCTTGTGTTGTTCCTCAGTAGTTGCATCTATTGCATCGTCATAATGCATAGTCGATACCATAACCACATTCTGCCCTTTCTTAGGAACGTAGGATACAATTGTTGTCTGTTCTTGGAATCCAAACACGCTCGATGTTATTGGGCGAGTTTTGGTGTTAACAAATTCACTAGGCAGTTCTCTCTTGTTTTTTCGAACGGTTCCAACATAAGTAAGATTATGAGTTTTCAAAAGGTTACCCACAAGAGGAAATGAAGTAAACCAATTATCGCATGTTATATTTCGCCCAGTACCGGATATTTCTGAAATCAAGCGTTCGACTACGCTAGCTGGACCGTTTTTTACATGGTATTGGTCTTCTGGTTGTTGCCCTACATAGACCTCCAAATTTGAGGTGTAAAAAGATTTAGAGTCGGCAAGTGCAAATATTTTAATCCCATACTTAGCTGGCTTGCTAGGGATGTATTGTCGAAATCCACACCTGCCTCGGAAGCCCTCAAGTTTTGCATCGATTGTTCCATACTCTGATATTGTATAACACTTTTTACAATTTTGTACAAAAGTGTCAAAAACACTTCTTATAGGTGCTAGTTTGTCCACAGATCTACGTTCCTCCCTTGTTTCAAGATCACCAAATCGTATCACACGCAAAATAAACCGAAATCGCTCCTGAGACATAGTCAGCCAAAACATTTCCGTGCCAAGACCCTGCCTATCCCAAAGTTCATCAGTATTAAGTCTATTACTTTTTTGAACACCCGCTAGATAAACGAATGCTATAAAAGCTTTCATTTCCATTTGGCAGGTGGGCTTAGCAGATCTTGCGCGATTAAAATTCCCTGAGATACTGTCTATGTACTTGTTAGTGTTTTCAACAATTATAGTGATTATATCATCCGTAAAAAAAAACTCCAACATTCTATGGGCGTTTTTGCCTGCTCGGCTATCGTTTTGGCACCTGGGTGGCGCAAAACAATGTTCTGCTGTCTGGTTCTAACATTTTTAGGTGGATTCATCGACTTCTTCGGAATCTGTAGCAACTTCTTCCAACAAGCGTTGTAAGCGTGCTTGTTCCACTTCAAAACTCATTATCTAAATAACAATAAATAATTTACAAACAAATTTAGTAATATTTGGATTTCGGTACTTACAATACGCGAAAACTGATTTCTACAACACTGTGAACTTGCTGTAAAAAACTAACGTGAGTACTGGCGTCGGGTCTCTGAGACTTCACAGGCACGTAAAAATAATACGAACAACAACACCCTCCTCCGCTGAGCAATGTGTACTAAACTCATATTTACGAAGGTACTGTAAAGACGGTTGCATAGTTTACAGCAAATATTTTATAGGGGGGGAAATTAATTCCGGAAAGTCTGGTAGACCCGGCGCCAGTACTGTAGGGTACAAACTTTGCTGTAACCCAGATTACGAACAATACTACGGATAGATCCTACACTCGCACCAACAATTTCTGAAATTTTTCTAATTAAAATTCGAAGATTTTTCTTAATAAGGCCTTCCATACATGCCATATTGTTTTCTGTTAATGCAGTACACCGTGCACCTGGTCGTGGGTCATCCATAGTCCTTCCTCTACCATTGTTAAATTTTCGGCACCATTCCTTCACAGTTGGGTACGCAATACATGCATTTCCATACACTGCTTGCATTCTCGTATGAACCTGCAATGCCTGCACACCCTCAGCGCATAAAAATTGTAGGACCGCACGCTGATGAAATTTGGACGAATTTTCAACAACAAACGCCATTTCGAAATTGAAGTTTTAAAAGTCAGAATCAAATTCAAACAGCAGAAACATATTAATTTGTTGCTTACAAACACTACTAACATTAACAAACATGATTTGAATTATTGCATTTCTTGTCAAGGCTAAGTTGATCAAAGTTGGTTTTCAGTTGAACAAGCCTTGTACATTCTTTAACAATCTTACCTTTCCATTTCAATTGCGTTGTATTGATAATGGTATGGGGGAAGCCATCATATTTTATGATGAAAATGCTTGTGTTTGTTCGTTTAAATGGTAGGGTTTTGCTGTTCGTCGAAGAACTACAGTATTCCAAATTTCGTCTTCCATTGGTCTTTCGGGATATTCTATATTTTTTTCTTATTCATCTAGATTTAAATTTTCTTTTAGACAAGGATTCTGTAGTTTTTCCTCTTTAGCGCTACCATGTATACGAAGAACTATATGTACATACACTCGTCTCCTGCTGTTTTGGATGCTGTTGTCAAAGTGCCATTTTGTCCAGTATCGGTGTCACTAGTTTTTGATTTTTCATATACTATATACAACCTATTGCTTGACTATTCTATTTTATATTAATTTCTTTCCATTTATATAATGTTGAAGTAGAAAATTGAGAATTTTCTTCTTGGTATTTTTCAATTATTCTTCAATATAGGCTAACATGCTTTATTACCGCTATCATTTTTACAAATATTATCTGTTTTGATATCATTCTTCTTCGGGTTATAAAACTATTACTACTATCTGAGACTCTCAAAGCCAACGAACGGCATTTGTAAGAGGTGAGTTGGGACTGTTCCTTATACCTCGGCATTTTAAAAGTCACTGTATATACAAGGTTTAACATAAAGTGAATTCATCTTCTTAGGGATGTATTTTACGCCCCAAAATTCCCCATCCGCCATCCAGGGACGCGCTCTTTAGGAATAAGGTTTCCCGAGAAAAAATTTCTCCATAATAACTTAATATTACCATTTATTAGAAAATTGATAAAAGTAATACATTCGCATTTCAAAATCCGTGCATGACGTCTAATTCTGAAGCAGCAACAATTTAAATGGCATTTTGTAGATGTTTGTATCATCCCTATCTCAGCGGAGAATATCCATTTGAGACATTTTTTTCAAAGAGAATATGAACTGTAAAATATCGGTTGCCATATATTTCTTCCTCTATCTGTTGAACAATGGTTAACATAACTGAATTCATTAATCACAATGAATAACTACTAGAAAGAACGTAAAAATAAATCTCAATCAAAATTCTCGTTTAGCACGTACTGGAATTGAAAGGTAAGCTAGAAATTTTATATTAAAAAAAGTTATAACACCCACGCGAAATATTTATTGGGAGAATATCCCGGTGACAGTCTCTATCGATTTTGTCTGATTTATGTTGGTCAAATTCTGCATTTCCTCTCATTGTCGCTGCTATGAATAATGAATGATTCCATTTTATTGTTTTTTATACAGCGACGCCCTGTTCGTTTGCTTTTGTATGCAAAGCCATCATTATCTGGATTCTTTATTCTACCACAAGTTCACCTAATTAATACCTGCGAGAGACCAGCAAAACAATGAGTGATTTATCCACCTTCCACTGAACGACTAAAACAAGTAAGCTGGAACATTTTTTTTAACTAAAAGTGTCTTTTGCTAAATACGTAATGGTAATGCGTATAGCGTATAGATCTTGATGAACAAAAATATATTTGAACTTTCGTTTGATTGCGTGCAAGTTAACTTTTGACCAACTTCAAAGAAAGCTCAAAAATTGATAGTATCTGGGTTTTCATAGCTAACGACAAAGAGCGCAGAGATAACCAAAGGGTAAAATGTTCGAAATATTTACGTCTTAAGACTTAGCATTTACAAAACATGTTGGTTATAACAACCTGATATTTAGATAGCGGAAGCGGATGGGAGTTTTCGTGATCCAGTAGCACTAAATCATGTCTCAGCAGAATGCCGCGGTATTCTCCAAGGTTAGATTAGGAACACGAGAAAGAAAAATAAAAAATCAAGCAAATGGCGTGCTAATTGCAAAATTATCAAATTTATGAAGAAATTTGTATTTCACGCGTTCTATTTGCACGAATTTTACGGAAACTTAGATGTAGAAACATAGGCAATATTAGTTCAGTCATCTTTGTGGCTGCTGCGTTTAACAAAACCTTTTTAATTAAATTGTAATGAATGAACATGGTAAATCAAATTAAGGAGGCTTTGCTTGCTGCAAACCAAGTTGGGTTAGTCAATTTTCAAGTTGTAGACGTACTCGTTTCTAAAATTTGTTGTTTTCAAGAAGTTTCTGTCTCGCTTGTTACGAAAAGTTGATGAGAAGTGTTTTGCTGCTGGGTAGTCTTGTTAGCGAGCTTCTCTCGGGTTTAAATGAATTGTTCTGCTGGTAGAGCGCCAATCGCTAAACACCGAAACCAGTGTTAGGACTTTGTTGGAAAGTAATAACGAACAAGTGCTGCAAAATTAAAATCAATAAAATCGATTTATACTTTATTAAGGAAATTTCGCGAGAGACCTTCGTGGAGTTAATTTATGTTCTTATCTATCACAAAAGGATTGTGCACGTAATTTTCTTTTAATACTTGTTGAAAATATAAAACGAAATTACTAATATACTGTGGAGTATTTCTACAGAATTTGGAAGAAAATCATTAAATACAAAAATACCTTCCGGAAATCAATCAAAGCAAAAAATATGTTTCTCTTGGAGGAATACTTCTTACAAGAATTTTAAGCAGTTAACTTTGTCGATAAAGAAAGCACGTGGTACGAAAATAAGAATAACAAATAACTACAGAAAAGAGCTCAGAAAAACGTCACTTCTCTAAAATAATTCAAATTCCTAGGGAATGTATATCATCACAAATGTAGAAGCCATTTTTTTATCATAAAGGGCATATCAACAATCAATAAATAATCAGATCTGATAAATCTTTGGAAAGTTTTATTATAGCGCCTACACACATATTCGTACACGCACTCACGCACATGCTTATTCACTAGGGATTTCCATTTATATCAATATATCTCCGAATTGGTGATGTGTTTCCAATACATCTAAGATGGAGTCACTGTTGACATGTGGTTATCAAGAAAAAATGTTCAATGTGAAAGTTCTGCAAGCCACAAAAAATTGTTTCTATCTACATTCAAACATCCCTTGCGAATAAATTAATGTTGTGTGTAATGACTAAAGCTGGGCAATTTCATATTTGCATGTTTTTTCCTATCAAGCATAACAAGCTGATTTTTTGTAAATACATGTTTTGCAATATTTAGAGTTAGAAAAGCTAAATTTATTTTGCATATATTGCATATATTACAAGATTACAGCATATGGCATATGTTAGTGCATATTTTAGGTGGTAAGGGCATAAAAATGCATGTATTGCATGATTATTTCAAGAAAAAAATTTATTTTTAAATTGGTAAATGTTATTTTTCTGTTATTCTTTAACATTTGAAATAGAATATTAATTATATGATGTTTTGTAATATATGCGAAATATTCGTCAAAGTGTATAGGAATATTTGCTACATTAATTACTTCAGATAAATCTACTTTTAAGTACGTGCTTTTAAATACAACAATAGCATTTATATATCGTTTTGAAATACTACGATTATTGTGCAAGAAATATGCATTCAATGTTCGAAAAACCAACATCCAACATCCACTATGTGGATCTAGTATCTGGATCTAGATTCTTTTTACACAAGGATCTTGTATCTGTATGTAGATCATAATTTTCTGGATCTTTCATCTTTAGATCCAAGGGTCCGCTACAATTTATTACTTGATTTTTCTTTTGTGAACTTTAAAAACGCATTGAGTAATAATTCCTATTATAAGTATGTTTATGTATTTTAGGAAATGTCTTCTATTCTTCTTTAGCAAAATAAATTATGTACGTGCTTCCAGGAAGATTGCAGTTGGGTTTTACTGGTTTTACCTACCCATTATGCACTAAGCGTACCTATATTTGAGCAATTGTGCAGATGCAGACAGACGCCTGGAATTTCCTGTCCCTCAAATGTACGTATTGCGAGTAGCAAAAATACTTTAGCTATTTTATTACTTATTAGGCAGACTAGGTAAAGCAAGAATAGACATTTTTCGGTATTTGCGTCACTGCTGTCATTGGGGGTGAACCATTTTGTAGTGTTAGGTTACAGTGATAATGAGCGACGAAAGTGATTTCAGGAACTGTAACGGATAACGCAAGCAATTTCAGCAAAGCTTTTAATATATTCACATCTTCTCTGTCTAGAGACAAATATAATGATAGCTAATTAACAGAACTGCAAAATCAAAATGATGTAGATGTAGAATCTTTAGTAGATTTTGATGATGACAGTACCTACGTGCTGTTACCTCAACATTTTAAATGTTGTTCACATACCCTAAGCCTGATTATTACTGTAGATGCAGTCAAAGCCACAGAAAACGCCATATATAAAAAAATACACGATTCGGTTTTTCAAAAAGTTTTTTCTTTATGGAATTTAGAAGTAGGTCAACTAAACCATCAGACGAATTGGAAAATATATGCGGTATTAAATTGAAAGTTCCTTGTCCAACTCCGTGGAATTCAATGCATGAATCTAATTAGCATTGAATCAAAATTAAACGAAATTTGTAAAGTATTAAAATTAGAAGGATTTCAGCCATTCGATATTCTTTTTTTGAAAGAACATATTTTTGTTACAAAACCTATAGCAGTTGCAATAGACACTTTACAAAATGGAAAAACCTGTCACTTAGGAACTGTTTTACCAACACTTTTTAAAATTAAAAAATCATTGGAAACTATGCTGGAATTACAATACTCTTCAAAATTAAGAGGATGTTTGCTAAATGGACTTCAAAAACGTTTTGCAAATATAATGGATATAGAAAGCTCCGGCAGTCGACCATACTTGTTGGCTACAATTTCTAATCCAAAATTTAAATTAAGGAGGTTAGAAATTACTTCGTTTAAAGATGATTCTGAATTCTGCAGAAGTGTATTGAAACGCATACTAGAAGAGTTACAGTTAGGAGGATCTCAAGAAGATTATAATGAAACAACAGAAAGTCACGTAAATTCTGAAAAAGAAAATTCCTATCATGAGGAATTTTTTGATTGTTTTAAAATAAATAATACACAGGTACAAACATCTACATTGCAGTGTACAAACTATTTTGAGGATCCCGATAACAGTTACATTCAATTAAATAAGTATCCGATAATAAAAGAAATTTTCCTTAAATGTAATTGTACACTGCCTTCTTCTGCCCCCGTCGAAAGAATATTTAGTACGGGTGGACAAATTGTAACCCCTCGTAGAAATAGGTTAAATGACGAAATTTTCGAAACGTTGTTAATTTTAAAAGAAAATATAATAAAATTCGATAATTAGAATTATGAACTTTATAGTTAATAAAGTAACTTTTGGTGTAGTGTAGCGTATTATTATTGTATTGTAACTTGTAAGTAGTATAAGTTTGTAATGAAGTTTTGTTCCCGTTAACTATATATTTATTTTCTTATGTTACTGTCCAAGTATCCAGTGGCACTGTCCATATCTCTGGAATCTCTAAAAATTAAAAGAACACCCCTGACACGTTCGAAATGCGAAAGGATCTATAAAGGATCTAGATACTTTGTTAAGGATCTTGTATCATGATCTAGATTCTAGATCCATCTTTAGCTTTGGATCTTCGATCTGGATCTAGATCATATTTTTTAAATGTATCAGATCTGTATCTAGATCCCTAATTAGAGGATCTTACCCAACACTGCCCGCGTGTTACTACTTTAGCGCTGGGGGAAACACGTGGCAGAGAGGAGGAGGAGAAGTTTTTGACATGTTTGCTATATTGTTCAAGCTATATGTATGTTAATTAAGATAATAGAATTTTTCTGTAGGCAGAACGGCCCTAAAAAACGTAACAACCATACATTGACCATTATTATATTTAAATATTAAAATAGAAAACTATAATTGTTTTAATCGCATCAAGATTTCTGTCACACCCTATAATTATGCAACTGAAAACAACATGTGTAAAGTCGGTCAGTTTGAAAGTGTGCGGAGTTCCTCCCTGAGAAGTTGTAGAGTCTATATAGATATGATAGACGGCATCTGGAACGTTGGGCGTTGAATATTAATACAACTTAAAACAGAAAATTGCTGAAAATCGTGGTTGGATTAAGATTGTTTGACTTGTTTTGGCTTGGACTATACTTAACGCATTTTTCTATCTTCCCACAATGTTCTGATTATTTCCTCAAAAAACACGTTAAATATTCAGTCAATAAAGCGAAGAGCACTTAGTGCAACTTAGCGAACCTATCCTGCGAAAGAACAATACATAGTGTTTGCTTATTAAACAACGGAACCAAACAATTATTCCAACTCAAGGTATGGTTTGAGATGCAGGTACCGCCACTTAAGATTAATTTGTGTCATTTCCTTTGGCTTCGTTCATTGTACGTCAAATTCAGATTAAACAGGAATTGGTAGAGACAATAGACACACATGGAAATAAACGGTTGCCATTTGCTTTGTAATAACAACTAAATAATGATTAACAAGGTATGATTAATTTTATCAGTTGAACGCATTCAAACTAATAAATTATGTGCTTGGAATTTGTAGTTTTTATCAAGGTTATTTGAAAATATGTTTGTTTTTTGGAAAAAATATTCATGGCTCGCAGAAAATTATATACGACGTTTTTTTGGTTGTTTTACTACTGCGTCACTAAACCGAAGTAAGAGACTCTTAACGTCGAAATGTTGTGGTGGTAAGGGGTTTCCACCCTTACCACCACAGCAATTCGTTCGTTAAAAGCCTCTTAGTCCCACTATTGGGCACTAGCATTTTTCTCTGCAACGTGCTTCTCTTCAGCACTAAAGTAGAAACATGGGCGACCTACAGTTTAACATCGAATCCGAACAAGAGCAACATGACCCATGTCACAATTTATGTTTTGCTCAGAGAACGAGCGCTCTGCCAACACCACACCATTTAGAACGTACTTCTGCAACATCCTTGCCATCTTCGGTAGGAACTAATGAACTTACCAGTTACTTTAGATAGTCCACATTCATCAGTTCTTGCCCAACTTATTTGCCGAAATATGTATCAATCGTCGAAGCCATAGAACTGATCAATTTTACTGAGTTATTATACTCACTGTTTAAGTGACAAATGTTTGTTAAAATATTGGTACCTGTTTGTAATTAAATAACATACGAATTAAACGTATAACATAGACCAGATGGTAGATATAATTCAATTTAGCTTCACGATACACTTGCGTAGCCGGTGATGCATGGTTACAACATTTACCTTATATTAAACTATTACTTCATTGTTGTTATACATTTTAATTCGTATTACATGTAGTTACAAACAACTATCAGTATTTTAGAAACATTTATTACTTAAACTGAAGTGTGCATATACTTTTAACAACGAATATATATAAGGATTTCAACTTATAATTAAGGTGAGGTATGAATTGTAAAATGGGTTGCACAAAAACATATTTCTAGGCTCTTTATCTTACGAAAATAACCATGTAAAATGCGTTAGGAAATTCTAGAAAAATGCATAATATATTGGGGCACTTGCAGAATTTATAGCATATAAATCCTGTTTCGTTCGCACAACACAAATTAAATTCAAGCTATCCTTGCTGATTGTGCGTTTCGAGCAACACCTAAGCAAACTGTTAATTCTGCAAACGTCTTTAAATAATTAGGGAATGTGACGGAAAGATGTCTATTAATAAATTACATTTTCTTGTAATAGGAAGGCGGTTTGAGCGGCTTTCCAAATATGTAGTAGGTACTACCGTAGCAGTTCGGTTAAAATTGAATTAGTGACAATATTTCTACCAAGTAATGACTTAATAAATTTAACAATTTTAATATGAGTAAATAACACATGTACGCAGAAGTTTTTCAAAATGTGTGTGGAAATAAAAGAATTAAAAGACACCCTGCAAGTGACAGCAAATTTAAATCTCTCTCAAACAAGCTGTTGCAGCATCAAAGAGAGTCTCAATCATTTACAAAAGATTTTTTACGCTTGTTCGTGCTACTTTGAAAAACGAATCTCGCATTTTTCTGTTTAACCTAATTTTGCATAGGCTTTGTGTGAAAGTTAATATTATATATAGTAAATAGGTACGAATTTAGACATATACAAATTGTTTAAGTTTAATATGATCTATTCTAGCACTATTTTCTCTATTAGGTTAATTAAGTTTAAATTCCTCTATATTTCTAAAGTGGAAAATGTATTACCTAATAATATTTTTTTCATCGGTTTAAGCAAACTGAAATACTTCTTTGAACTGGTTTACAGTGAGTCTTCACGGCGGTTCTCCCTCGCAAGATAATGACAAACCAGCGAGGTATTCTGTCTAGTACATTTTCTCTGGAGTAAAAGTTTTTACACTTCCCACGATTCGGAACTTACATTGAGCTGTAGGCCCTCTATGACTGTGGTACTTTAAAAAAGCACAACACAGGCGTAGGAGAGAATATCGCCACGTCTCGTAAGAAACAAAGCACTCGAAGAGAAGAAATAGGTACTTGCAGAGCAAACTGCAATATACATTGTAGGTTTAAAAATGGAATTAATCTGGCTTTTTCTGAAAAACATAGTATTGAGACACATTGTTGAATACTGATTTGTTTAATTGTTAGTCTAATGTATCCGTGGTTGCAGGGACTTCCCGGATTAATATACAGGGTTGCTCATTAGTTCGTCAAAGTCCATGTTGGCATTATTAAAATGTTGGGAAATTATTCTTTTTTGGAGTGCTAAAATACATACCTACATTATAAAATTATTTTTAAATATGCAACGTAACTTGCTACCGCGGAGTATCTCCAAGGTATTCATTTTTAAATAGAACACCCTGTATTATTTAATTTAGCGTAAAACTATCTATCTAGCGATCTCCAGTTTTGCATATTGGGTACGGCGTTGCCAAGTTTAGTTTAAAGATGTGAAAATTTTTGTCGGCACTAGGTTTAATAAAATAATTCGATTCGTTAGTATTACGATTAATTAAGAATACAATTACAACATTTTTACCAGATATATGGGCAAGTGATGTACTTAAATAACAGAATCACGAAATTTTAATTTTATTATACCTGGTTGTCTTTACATCTGTGCAAATTTAATTTATAACAGAGCATTTTCTCAATTTTTCAAATACAACACTCTGTATATTTCTGAATTGGCCCGTTAATATTCCCCAATTTTATTGAATATGGTCCTACAGTAAAAATTTGTATTTTGAGGGATATTTTGAGTATTTCATTACAAACCGTTGAATTAACATATATAGTGACAACATTAATTATTTTATTTAAATTTAAGTATTGATATATAGCAAATGATCAATGTGACCTTTGCTATGTTCAAAATTTCTAATCACCTATTCCCGAATTCTTGCTTCAGCAACTGCTAAGTAACTAGTATGAAATATGCTAGAGCACCATCGTGCTAGAACAGCATATTTTCCAATACATTTGGAGGGAGATTTTGCAGGAGCTGAGGCAAATTATTTTGTTAGATATACAAACATTGTGCACCATTGAGATGTCTATTAAAAAATAAGACCATATCACAAAATCGTTCACAATACCTACCCAAACATTTATAGTCAATTGTCGTTGTCCCTCAACTTACAATTCTTGGGTTTTCTATTGCATAATGATTAGTATTACATATGTCGGTTTGAACTACCACTTTGCATGAAGGTAGACTCGTTATGAACTATAGTTTCTGGAAAAAGTTAGAACTTGCTCTTTCCATTTCCAATCCCCACTCACCTTATATAAAAAATCTTGGCTACTAGATCAGATATGAATAAAACGTTTAATAATTGAATGATTTGTAATGAAAGAATAAAAATATCTCTCAAAGTACAGATTTTAGTTATGTAGTACCATATTGATGAAAATTCCAAAAATGTAATATTATCCACAGTGATCTATTTGAAAAAATTGAGAAAAAGCTCTTTGTAATAAATTAAATCATCACTTGGCTGAATTTGTTAAACCTTGTGCCAACCAAGATTTTTGCATTTTCTAGATAAACTCGGCAACGCCGCATCCAAAATCAAAAACAAGGAGGTTGTTGAAAAGACAATTGTACGCTGAATTAAAAACTGTAAAATATACAGAGTGTTTTACTTAAAAAAGAATACCTGGAAAATGTTGCTCTGTAGCGAGTTACCCTGTATATTTAATAATATTTTTATAATGTGCACATTATATTACAAGCTCCAGCACATTAAATAATAATATAAAGAAAAACTCCAAATCATTTTAATAATGCCAATATTGGAATTTGAGCAACCCCGTATAATGCTAACCGAAACTTCATTCCACAGAAATGTCAATTTTGCTGCTTGATTCTTGAAGGTTTTCATTCTATTTTTACGTACTTTATTTATAGTAATAAATTATTTGTTAAAAGTACCATCAAATATACTATATTATATAAAATGATATTAACTGATGTGCAATACACAAAAATTAATAATTAATAACATTGATAACAATGTCAAGGATAATTTGATGTTGTCGACGATCATATTCATTATTTAATTTGTATTCTATAGACTAGTTACATTATGAGATTTTTAAAAATTTTTGATGTAGATGACACTCGAGCCCACCGATTTTCCCACTGTAAATATTGGAACCGTTATTTCCGACTGGGGTGGTCAGCGTTCTACGAGGGGAGTTTTTTATGTTATTTACCTAGCTATGGAAACAAAATGCAATCGTGATAATTTTATTATGTCAAGTCTCTGTGACATTTGAGAGTGTATCCTCCAAGTTTGATACAACTCGCTTAAGATTTGTCATTTCTGTATAGCGTTACAGGTGCAAAAATGGGTGATTTAAAACTCAAAAGAGTCATAAAATTTCTATCGAAAGAAAGCAATATGAATAATGACTGGATACTTCAAACATAAAGATATCCATAGGTATACATGGATTCAACCAAAGCGAAAATTAAAGTCCATTAAAGATTATTTAATACTGAAACAACAAACAAAAATAATAGCACAAGATGTGCTATACGCGAAACAGATCACATTTTATTAAGAGCTAGTATTGTAATGACTCCTCTTGGAGGAAATGTGGTAAGACCAATAAATTAGGAAACGGGAAGAAAAATCGGAGAGATAAGATTGAATATTGAGGAACTTAAAGACAAAATTCTTTACAAACTAAGACTAGCCAACAAGTTAGCAGGGAACGCGATCGGATCTGCTCAAGAACGATACGAACAGCTCAAGAAACAAGTAACGGAAGCCGCAAGTGAAGCAATAGGTAAAAAATATAATAGAAAACGAAGAGAAGAGATATGGTGGAATGAAGAGATTGAAACCTTAGTAAATGAAAAAAAGGAAGCTTATACTAAATGGCTACAGACAGGCGTTCCAGAAGACCGGAAGGTGTATGTAAGGACCAATTACGAAGTTAAAAAGAATGTAATAGAAGAAAAAATAGGACGTGGCATGAAAGGTTTACACAACTAGAATCACAAATAGATGGGGAGAGATGGAAAAATACAAAGGAACTGATAAAAGGTATGAGAACAAATAAAAAAACTACCGCCGGAATTCAACCCATACAAATGCCACAGTGGGAAATATATTTTAAGAAGCTATAAATAGAAGATAGGCAGGAATAAAAACAACAAGAATATATTAACCCAGTAGATAACGACGAATTTAATTTGAAGTGGTTCCAAACATAACAACAGAGGAAACAAAAAAGTCCTTGAAAGGAATGAAAAATGGACGGGCTCCAGGACTAGGAAGTGGCCCAATAGAACTCGTGAAAAATAGCCCAATGATACTGATAGACAAGCTCCAAGATATTTTCAATAAGTATTTAATAGAAGGTGACGAAATTCCACAAGAATGGAAAACAGCTTACGTTACGCCAATATTTAAAAAACGAAATAAAAAGAACTGCGGAAATTATAGGGGCATAAGTGTTACCAGTTCCATTGGAAGACTGAGCGATTAAATAATAAAAAGCCGGATTGAAGAACAAATGGAGGACCTAGAAGAACAGACTTGTTTCAGAGCGCGACGGTCTTGTGTAAACAATATATTTGTCATAAAACAACTCGTAACAAAAAGAAAAGAAAGAGATAGACCAACGCATATCGTATTTGTGGATGTTCAGAAAGCCTACGACACGGCACCACTTCACAGGCTATTTGAAGTCACGAAGAAAACCCAGATACACAAAACATACCAAAATGTTATAAAGAATATCTATCGGGACTGCATTAGCGCAATAAAAATAAAAAATCAGATATCGGAAGCATTTAAAACGACTAAAGGTTTAAGACAAGGAAGTGACGGAAGTATTGAAAGAGTGGAATAGAAAGTGTCATGTCATGGGGATTCCGATAAATGAAGAGTATTTGGACATCTTGGTTTTTGAAGATGATCAGGCTGTGATTTCAGCGGACACTGACGATAAATCTTATATGTTGAAGAACTTAAAAGAGAGTCCTCGAAATAAACTTTAGAAAAACAAGCTACCTAGTAATAGAAGAACGTAACGAGGATCTGCAAATAGAATAGCTGCATGTGAGAACTACAAATATCTGGGAGTAGTGATCAATAAAACAGGAAACACAAGTCAAGAAATTATATCAAGGATTGGTCAAAGTCGACAGGCAATAAGACAACTAAATTCGATATTGTGGCCGGAAAAAAATGCACAGGAGACAAAGAAAAGAATATGGCATGCAGTTATCGAAATAATATTAACATATGGTGCTGAACCCTGGGCAATATCGAAGGCAAATGCAAAGAAAATAATGGTTGTAGAAATGGACTTCCTAAGAAAAAGTAGTAGCATCACTAAGATGGACAAAATAAGAAATGAAGAGGTGAGAAGAAAGATAATTGTCGAGAAAACGGTGTTGGATAAAACAGATAGGAAGAGTCTGCTCTGGTACGGACATGTCAGAAGAATTCCACAAGAAAGATGGCCCAAAAAGATGTATGAATGGATTCCACCAGAAAGATGGAAACGAGGGAGACCAGTGCTAAAATGGATAATCCAGGTGGACGAGACGATGATAAATCGAAGATTGGATGGGGACATCTAGAAAGATAGAGATGAGTGGAGAGCAAGGGTGCGAGATATGGCTTAGGCTGTCAAAACTCGCTACATATATATATATATATATATATATATAAGAAGGCAATAATCCAAAGAATATCAATGAGAGAATGGTGGCTGAGTATGGGGAAAATAGCCCGTTCTATTTTTAAGTTAAATTTTGGTGTAAGCCATCCAAATGGGACAGGGAGTCCATTCAGAATGACCCAAGGTGCGGAAGACCCCTTGAAGCACGAACACGGGAGCCCATAAAGAAAGTTGAAGATTTGGTGGCGACTGATCGCCGATTGACAGTTTCAGTTATTGCAAGAGAAGCGGGTATATCAGAAACATCTGTTAATAAAATCCTTCATGAAGATTTGGGAATGAGCAAGTTGTCAGCACGGTGGATTCCTAGGCTGCTCTGTAACGTTCCGATTTTGTACGCCTCATTGTTTTGCATTAGATTTCATTTTCGCAATTTGGGTTGCATAAATTTTCAATATTTTTGGGCTTATTTGAATTTCGAACTCGTAACTTTTCGACTCGCATTCGTTTAACTTTTGACTTGTTGGATGTATGCTACGCGGATCGGGGAAGTTAGTTGAGAAATCCTCGTGGTAGTGCACGTAGCTTCGGTTCTATAGTTAGCTTTTGTAAGCTAGGGATGGATCTCCCAATTTAAGACCGTAGTTGTTAGAGGAATTTTTCCTTATGCCGTCGTTCCTTGGGATTGTTTGCCCTCTTTGGAGGAACGCTAGGACGTGTATGAGAGTTAATTTTCCTAGGGTTTTTGCCCAATTTGATTGTGCCATTGACCTAGAGGTTCCCTATCGCCGAGATTTCATCGTTAGGTAAGAATGAGATTTAAGCTTTTGGTTGTTTCTTATTGCAATTTTCCTTGAATTTATTTAGGCGTCTTTTCCCGTATGGACTTCCTACCGTTTGGAAGTTGCTCCCGCTCGAGTTTTGAACATTGAATTTGGATTTATTTTGCATTCATGGTCATCTTTAATATGAAGCAGATGAGACCTGACGAACGTTCAATGGATTCGTTTATCGCAGAGAGCAGCGAAGTTCGAAGCATCGATATCAACAATATGTTTCCACGGGTATGTGCGCTTGATGATAATGTTCCGTGCTAATAACAATTTGAATTTTTGAACTTATACCAGGTGCGTTCAATAAATCCATACTTCTCATGTTTAATTTGGAAATTGTTGTCAGACTGTTGTTGTAATTTAAATCTGTACTTTTCATGTGTTAATTTGGAAATTGTAGTCAAGCTTTTTTTTTCTTGTTATAATTTAAATTTTGGGAAATATTGCGAAAGGTAACGGTTTATTGAATTACATTGTTAAATCTATTATGTTTGAATATAGGTATTGAGTAACGAGATCTCGTCGACTTCGAATACTTGGAATTTTGTCGAGTTGTTTGTAATTTTGATTATTATTATAACTAAAATTTGTTCTTTCGCTTTATTGCGTCCTTTAAATTATTTTGTTGATCTATATAAAAATTGTTCTCTTTCAATAATTTTGTGTGTTACCATGTTGTTAATCTTCCAGTATGTTGATCTTGTTGTCGTTTGCTGTGCATTAAATGTTTAATTGTCCGGACTTTCTTGTTTGATTGTGTCTTTCTTTCCCCATACTTATTTCTCTAAGTTAGCAATCATCAAAGGTAAGTTAGATTCCAGGGAGGTTCCTGTTTTATCCATCGTGACATCGTCGAGGGCTAAGGTTAATTTTCAAAACAGGTGGCGCCTAGGCCTTTTATTTAACCCCCCCCTTCTTCGACTTGAGCTGGTCGACCCTTACTCTCGACACCTGAAACTTACCGGTAGTTTTTTTTTGATTGCACTTAGTAGTCAGTAGTATTATTGTTGCCAACTAGGCGTTACAGCTCGCCCCTGAGCAAAAATTGTGTAGGCGACAAATTTGCGAGGATAATTTGGCGGCTTTACCGCAAGATGAGGACTTCTTCTTTAAAATTGTAACTGGGAATAATCAATTTGAAAGCAGTTATTCGCGGGAAAAGATCTCACAATTTTGCCCACATAACTGTGCTTTTGCACGACAACTACAGGGCGCATAAAGCACGAATCGTTAAAGAAGCAATTGATAGCTTTGAGGGATTACAACATCCACCGTACAGTCCCGACCTCGCCCCCTGTGACTATTAACAGTTGAGAGGGCGTCTCTTTTTGTCGAATAAGGACTTGAAAAACTCTGTGGAATAGTATTTGGCAGGTTATCAAAAGAATTTTTTTCGAAGGTATACATAGCGTTAATAGAAAAAAGTTGGAATAAGTGTTTAAGCGTTTTTGGTTCTTATGTTGAAAAATAAAATTTTGTTTATTCTCTTAACTTGTTTCCTTCATACTTAGGTAGATCTTCTTCCTCTTCTGTTCCTTCATACACGGTTTAGACCATCTAGATCTGTTCCGGCTCCTTTTACAAAGTTGATTTGACCATGTTTTTCGTGGTCTTCCCACATCCCTTTTGCCTCCTTGACGGTAATTCCATGCCTTTTTTCGTTGGCGATGCTCTTCCAGTCTATCTACATGTTCTTTCCAGTTTGTTTTATACTGTTTTATCTTGTCGTCTAACTTAAATATCTTAAGTTATTCTCTTATATCGCCTTTGGGTACTCTATCTCTTAATGTATGTCTGCTTATTCCTCTGAGAAGTCGCATTTCTGATATTTGGATTCTATTCTGTTGTTTTGCCTGCATTGTCCACGCTTCGCTTCCATATATAAAAGTTGGCACTGCCATTGTTTAACTTAATTTTATTATTGATTCAGTTCTAGCTTATCCTTGTAATGTTCTTCTGATGGTTTCGCACATCCAGTTAAATCGAGCGACTTTGTAGTCTATATCTATCTCTCCCATATATGATATTTCGCATCCTAAGAACTTAAAGCTTCTTGTTTGTTCTACGGTTTGCTTTTCGATTACTATTCTTGATCTAACTGAGTGTTGTCCAAGGAAAGCCATTGCTTTGATTTTTTGTTATATATTTTTACGATGTTGTTTAAGTGAAACGTGGCTTGTTGTTGGTTATCTTTATTTGTTGCTAGCAATACCTGGTCGTGTGCAAATAGTTTTGTCTTTATGTTGATATGCTGTAGAAGAACTCCGAACTTATGTAGATAACATAAAAAACTC
>JABXWE010103184.1:0-15428 GCA_014611495.1 Limonius californicus | reverse complement strand
CGTAGTTGATTTTGACAAACATATTCATATATCTTTGGAAACTATATTTCATATTATATCATTTTACGAACTGAGTGCTATTTCACATATTTGTAACATGACAAAACCTACTTTTAAACCGAAACAGTGAACTATGAACCATCTAAATGGAAAGCTAATATGCAGTAGATATTTAAATGTGAAATTCACTACAAAAATCTAACGAGTGATTAAGAATATGTAAATGAAATGAAATGAAATGGCAGTAAATGAATACGCATATATAAGGAACATACCTTCAACATGGCGTGGTAACTGTTTACAATCAGTCGTCTAAGGTTATTTTGCAGAATTTCAAATTGTATGCTGGTAAATACAAGAATTGTAAATAGTGTAAAAATAATTGAACAGACACTAAGAGCGTAGTAAAAAACTGAAATATTCTGGTACATCCATAAAATTTCAAAGTTGGGACTGTAGGATATATTGAGGATTTTTAAGCTGCTAAAGCTGAATTCCCAATCGTGATAACTATCGCTTCGCAAACGGTTGATAAAAGTAAGTACTACTGGATAACAATAAGCTAGTGCTGCTACCAAGTAAAATGCTGAGCCCTGAAATAGTAATGAATGTCAATATTCTAAATAGGGTTGTGAGATTACCAAAATATCAGGTTGTTCGATTAACCGATATGGTTCGACAATAATAAAAATTATATTATTTTGCACATGACCTGATGGTACTATCAATATTGGGTGGGTCATTGCTTATACAATTTTGCTTTAAGTGGAGATCAAGTTATAACTAGGGTCCGGATTTATACGCGCTAAAAAGTTCCATTATATGCATTTTTTATGCGCTAAAAATCTGCTATAATATGCTGTAATATATGTGAATATATATAAAATATGCGCAAAAAACTAAAAATATGTGGTAAAAATTTAAAATATATGACAAATACTGAGCATACCAAACACGATGTAGAAAATATTAAAGATCGCTTGGAAGTGTTTATTTTTGTAATTTGTTTACGTAGAAACCTTGAACTACGAGTTACATACATATTAAAAAATAATTGCAGATATGAATTAATCATTATATCATAAAATAATAATAAAAATATTATGATTTGTTTTTTCGCGTTACAGTAAAGAAACATCATTTTATCTACGTTTTTCATTGCAAAATAGTGCTTCTCGGAAGTTAAAATTTTTTGTACGTAGAAAACGAGCGTTCAACGTCACATGAAGTTATTGGAGAATACTTCATGCAGCCTAAATTTGATGGGTTTGACCATATAAAATCTTACGTATTCTATAGAGTGTTGTAGCCCGGGTTTCTTTTCAGAATAGCGTCTAACTTGGAAATAACGGTTTTCCCCATGGTCGTACATTCCAAAACGGCTTTAAAATCAACAATTTCTTGAAATATTTCTTTTAGTTTATTGAAATTTTCACAATAAAGTATTACAGCTTCAATCCAAGTTCTCCATCTAGTAATTATGGGTTGTGGTGGTAATGGCAATTCAGGTGCGACTTCGCTTAGCTTTTTCTAGCTATTAATTAGTTTGTTGACCAGGAGATATTCTATTCGAACCAGTTCTGCTATTCTATGTACGTATGTAAAGCGTGAGCCTTACAAGTCATATGAATCAAATCGGGGTAAAATATTTTCTCTGTTTCGGCATTAGAATGACATTCTCGCAATACTTTTAAGACGAATGGAGTTCATTCTTTAACGATTTTGAGTGATATTTTATTGTCAGCGATTGGTATGCCTGCGGTCTGACATTAAGTGTTTGTTCCCTGCTGAAAGACTTTATCAGATTTGATTATTATCGCGGTCTGCGGAATTTAAATTGATATATTTTGCATTAAACTATAATTTCGATTTCGTGTTAAATAAACTTTGAAACGTCGAATTCCCACAACTGACAAACACAAATAATTGCTGCCAACCTAACTATATTCTACCAAAAGTTTCCTAGAAATTGTCAACTATTTTTATGAAAAAATTTAAATAAATAATGTAAATGGAAGCCGAAACAGAGAAAATAGTATAAAAAACTCGTTACAGAAAGCCATTCAAGTACTCCTCCGTTTGGAAACTAGCCGCTACGCGGCTCGTGTCCGAATTTCGGATTCGTGCTTGAATATGTTGCCTTCTGTAACTCATGTTTTAATACACTATTCAAAGCCTGTCCTGCTTTAATCATGTACGTAGCAGCATCTGACCCTAGAAGTTTTACATTTTCTGACTTTACAGGTTATGGAAATGGAAAATAAGTACGAAATATGCTGCTATATCACGAAATATGTAAAATATGCGAATATGCGCTAAACATCCTAAATATGCAGTTATATGCGAAATAAAACTTTGTAAAGTAGCTCATTTTATGCTAAAACGTAAAAATCCCAAATCTTGATGTTCTATGTAACAGCAAAAAGAATATGTGAATACACATAAATCTGGACCCTGGTTATAACAAACAACAACAAACAAAAAAGAAATTTCATTTCACGATTGTTTTAGACAGATAGTTCTTTTCTTCAACTTTGTCACTGACAGAGAAACGTATAGAGAGTGCGTATAAATTAATGAAAACACTACAAGTGGCGATGTTAATCGTAACATCGTAAGTCGAATATCCTAATACTAAAATGTTTTATCCTGCTTCCTGCATCTGCACGAGTTCCCCTAAGTTTGGACATCAGGTCTTCCAATATACATTATTAATCGATTTATGTTGATAAAAAAAGCTGCAATTTAGAAAAAAGAAGAATTGTGAATATAATTTTTCCGTAGATGTGGTCTTTTTCTCTCAAAAGTTTGTTTCTAACATTTGTTTATTAACTTATTTTTATAAAAAAAAATTACATTTTGCAATATTGTAAAACAATAAATAGTTCCCTCATGCTGTTGTGAAATTTTTACAATATAAAATCAAATTAATTTGATTTGCTTGATCTAATTTTGTGTAATCTCTAATTACACTGTTAAATACAAATTTTGTGGCATGGAAATTTTTAGCTGTTTCTGACGTATTTCGGCACCCTAAAAACGAATTTAAAAACATCACCTACGAATTTTTAGTAACAAGCATGTATATTTTGCAAGTATGCAACGTTTGCATATTGCGTCACTTTGTGTAATGTATCAGCAGTAACGTATATACCGTGTTAAGACAAGTTCATTCCTGCCTATTAAATGCACGAAGTACGCACCAAATAAGATATTGTGCATTAGTAGGCATTTACCGGCGTATGAAGTTACTGCATTTCCTATGTCGTGCCGCGAAACGTCGTTACTAACGTGTTTGTGTTCTACATACTTGATTTATGTTTATTACTGTACTGTGATTGACTATGAATTAACAAGTAATTACAATGCCTAGGCAGTGTCAACAGTTTTTGTTATGTGTGTGGGGAACTAACTTTTATATCGCAAAAACTTACTTTCACCCCACTTGTTGCGAACTTTATTTCGCAGTTAAAGTAGGAGATAAAGATGTCATGGACTCCTCAGATATGTTGTAAGACTTGTGTAACATTGTTAACAAGTTGGTTGAATGGTTCAAAACGTAAAATGCGCTTTGCAATACCAATGGCGTGGAGAGAACAGGAAGACCATACTACAGATTGTTACGTTTGCCTCACTACCATCCTGGGCATCAGAACCAAGTCCAAGCGTACTGTGTAGTATCTCAATTTATCATCAGCTTTACTGTCCGTCGAACATAGTGAAGATCTTTCTGTTCCAAATCCACCAGAATTTTGGAGTTTGGACGAAGAAGAACCAGAAAGCACTGGAGTTCCAATTGATGATATACAATTCGCACAGGAAATCGACAATGATCCACTATTTCAAGCACCAGAATGTTCACAAAACCACATCTGAATGATTTAGTTCGAGATTTAAAACTAGTAAAATCACAGTCAGAATTTCTAGCATCGAGATTGAAAGGATGGAATCTCCTCGAAGGTGACGTACATACATATAACTAACTTCCGAAAACGTCAAAAAGGACTTACACATTGTTTCGCTTAAGAAGGGACTTTGGTATATTGTACGGATATTTACAACTTATTTCACGCATTAGGACAAAAACACGAACCAAGCAATTGGCGCCTATTTAAAGATTCTTCAAAACTTAGCTTAAAAGCAGCTTTGCTTCACAGCGGCAATGAATACATCTGTACGTATAGCTCATGTCATTCAAATCAAGGAATCATATTAGAATATACGATATCTAGAACACATCCGATATAATGTCTATGAGTGGTTAATCTGCCGAAACCTAAAAGTTATAGCTCATCTTCAGCTGGGGTATGCAAAATATTGTTGTTTCCTGTGTGAATGGGACAGCCGTGAACGAGATCGTCACTATATACAGAAGGAACGTTAAGCGCTAACTTCGGATCAAAAAATATTACCAACGAAGCACTGGTTGATCCTTAAAACGTATTTCTACCACCACTGCATATTAAATTGGGCTTAATGACAAATTTCGTTAAAAGACTAGGTCGGAACGGAAGAGGGTTCTTGTATCTGAAACAGAAACTTCCGAGAGTTAGTGAGGCACAAATTAAAGAGGGCATATTTGTGGGACCACAAATACGAGAAGTAATGAAAGATTGCGAATTTGACAACTTGCTGAATGAAGTTGAACTTCGAAATGTCAAAACTGAAAATTTCGAAGATCTTGTGACTGAATTACTTAGTGCCTACAGAGAAATGGGATGTAACATAACTTTAAAAATTCACTTTCTTGCTGCTCATCTCGATTTCTTTCCGAAAAATTAGGGTGCGGTAAGCGATGAACATGGAGAAACCTTCCACCAAAACGTTGCAACCATAGACAAACGATACCAAGACAAATTAAGTCCTATTTTGCTTGCTAATTACTGCTGGACATAATCCGCTATGCCCCAGAGACCAAACACCGTAACAACATTTTGAAGTAAGTGCAACATTAAGGACATACCGATATTCATATATTTCCATATAACCACAACACTTCGAAGCAAATAAAGTGTGGGTGGTAGAGAAAATTCCAGGTCATTTTCTGCTTTCTGGTAAAATTTTACATAACATGTAACATGTCACAAAACTAGTTGATTTTTGTTTAGCAGTGTTATTTGTATAACTTTTTTTAGTTCTTGTGTTTCTGTGTTGTTTTTTTATCTTATTTCGTTCACTTATAATGTACTCTAAATTCAATGAGTATGCCGATATTTGCATAGTATACGGTTTCTGTAATGGAAGTGCTAATATGGACAAGAATACCGAACATGTTTTCCAACCCGGTGGCATCCTAGAGTAAATGTATTTCGAAGGCTGGACCAACGTGTTCGCGAAACTGGTTTGTTTGTCAAACAAAATGCGAACGCTAGTCGAACAAAGCAAAACCACAATTCAACTGGAAGAGCAAATTTTAGATGCAACACACGAAGACTCCTCTTTGAATACCCGTCAGATAGCTGCATCTTTAAATATCTGTACTAACAAGCCCGTACATTTGATTCTACGCGAATATTTTCTTTATCCATCTCATGTCTGCAAAGTTCAGCCTCTCTATAAAAAGGATAACATATCTCGATTGCATTTTTGCAACACGATTTTAAATATAATTCGTGACAATGGCGACTTCTTAAGACATATTCTTCGGAACTACGTGTACCAGAGATGGTGTGTTTAATATGCATAATACTCACTATTGGGCTGAGGAAATCCAATACGAATTTCGTGAATATGGCCACTAAAGAATGTTTTCCGTTAATGTATGGGGGAGCATAATAAACCACAGGGTTGTTGGACCAATTTACTTACCAAATCGTCTTAATGCCGATGAATACCCCAATGATTTGGAACAAGTATTAGATGGGATTCCATTGTACATCATACCTAATATGATATACATACAGGTGCTCCTGCTCATTTTGACCGTAATATAACAGAGGGATTGGATGATCACTTCCCAAACAGATGGATTGGTCGCGGTAGTCCCATTTTATGGCCCAACTACCCCATCTCAATCCGTTAGAATTTTTTGTTTAGGGCTTTATTAAAGAAAAAGTTTATGCTGCGCCTCTATCAAACGCTGACGAAGTTAGAAACAGAATTAACGCGACAGTATTTGAAATTACATCAGAAATACTGAAGCGAGTAGTGCAAACGATACCACGAAGATTCTGGAACTACGTTTGCAAGCAGATGATTTTTAATTGGAACAATTATTTATTATGAGTAAATTTTCTGCTAGCTATCCTTGATTCTTGGGAGTATCGTATCTAGCGCGGTTTTCGACCTTGGGTTTAGCTGTTTTTGAGTTCCTGTATCAATTTGGGCATTTTTGAGATTTTTGAATTGTGGATGTGAGAGGACTTCCTCCTGGGCCTTGCTTGTAAGAGGTGTCTTTGGTTGCTAGTGTGAAGAAGGTGCTTCGATACTTTGATGCATTTCCAGTTTCTTGTATTATTTGTGATATGTTTACCTACAAGCAGAATTCGTTATTTTTGCATGCCATTTGTTGGAGTTTTACGATATCTGCACTGAATATTATCAGGGTTACTTCAACGCTACTACCAAATTCTCCGTTACACACAGTAGGACAGTTTTTCCTCCAGCGGTTACTATTGGTGCGCCTTGGCCGTCTTTGTATACGTGTATGTGTGGAGTTTAACACAATGAGTCATTTGTAGTCACCTTCTAGAATCGTGGAACTGCTGCCCTTGCCCCTGCTGCTGCCAAATATGCGAGCGAGAGACATACACCACTTAGATAAGTTTGGGATACAGGATTCGTTCCCTGATGTGAATTCGGAAGCTCCTACTTGCCGCCACTACCTGTCGCATCCTTTAAATCGAATGCCTGATTCTCGGAACCCCTTCCAACAGAAAAGGTTTGCTCATTCCATAATTTTTTTGTATAAGATTTGCGTCTCGCAGTCTTGTTACCAACATGTTTAGCTCGTGGGTGTACTTCCAGGTCAGATCGTTGTTAATTTTAATGTTATATGCTCAAAATTATATGTGTAAGCTAATGTTTTGGGTAATTTTGTGAATTTTTGTAATTGTCGTGTAGGAAACCTTCATAATATTAACTCAGCATTGTTATACTTATTTTTGTCACTGAAAACTGCACCTTTGTATATTTACTTTGCGTTTCTTGCTGTCAGCACATGTTTCTGTTTGTTTATATTATCAATTTTGGTTTTGGTAGTTATGGCCGCGAATTCATTCACGGCAGCGGGGTTTTAGACAATAGTAAATTTGGATTTGTTTTCATTATTTGGTTTGTGAACAGTTCTGCGGACTTTTTCCTATCGTTCAACTTTAATGTGCGGCTCTACCCTCTTCTATGATACGCGTTTCATTAGCTGAATTTTTGAAAGCGCCAGGCTTGACGTCAATAAATCGGCTATCGGAATATTACTAATCACTATTCGATTTCAGATTAGATTTTGTGAGTCTGTTTATGCCAACGTAAGGATACGTCCGCTAGATTGAGTTCGATTCATTGATTATTTTGTTTTTAATTATTAATTCCCTCAATTCGAATTGCCTCCAAATTAATATTTTTGGCGACACTGTTGTCGAGAACGGTTAATGTTATAAACTCCTGCTTGATTATTATAATTATTAATTTGGTTTGTACAGAGTGTTACCAATTTGGATAATTGAACATTAATTTTTAATTATTGTTATATTATTTACTGTACATAGAATTTGTTTACAGCGTTTGCATTGACTTTGTGTTTTATTGACTTTTTGTTGTGTATTTTGGGAACCCGCAAATTTATGCTTCGAGGTAAGAGTTTACCCTCATATGAATCCATTGATGTAAGTCTTTGGAATTATTGTCTAGCGTTGGTGTTGGATTCTGGCGCCCTTTATTTCGTCTACATTTAATCACCCACTCCCATCTCGCAGTAGAGTTAGTCGCGGTGAACACTCCGAATCTTTGCAGTAAGTTACCCGTGGGTAATAATTCGGTGTTACGGAATTGTTGTAAAACATTTGTATTTCCGCATTGCATTCCGTATTGTCTTTACCTCCGTTTGCTTTATAGTATATTATAAGTAGGATATTATTATAAGTAGTTAGTTACCATGCATAGTAACAACAGATGTTTGGGTGCAGTGTTGCCAAATGCATGTTTCTTTTAAATGGTCCCTGAGAATACAGGAAGCGTGGTACAACATTTTAGTATTAAAATTTTCGACTAAGAAGAAGAAGAAAGTGTTGGTTCTTCGCAAATTTATACACACCCTGTATAGTTGTAAAAATTTAAATGATATAAATACAAAAATGAAAATTACATATTTAAAAGTGTAGACTTGTATCATAAACCTGGAATAGATTTTGGATAAATTTTAGAACAATCGTTTAATCGCACAACCGACATTCGACTTATTGAACACTAATTTTAATTATCAACGACTTGAAAATATTAGGATTTTCTTGTATAATACGGCACAAAATAAAAATAAAATTCTCAGCCAGCAATAAATCCTACCAACCGTTTTTCGGGGTACAGCAGTTAATCAAACTGTTAACCGTTTAAAAAATAATAAATAGCCGACTCAATTGCATATGTTTATGCATTTGCATTAATTCAAGGTGTTCCAATTGTCCTCAAATTTTGGCTAGTATTTGAAAAATACTATCCATATTGGTTATTTCCCCTATTCTCATTTACAGTTTGCCAAATTTTGTTTTCATTAAAAATACGTCCAGGAATATAATAATAATCGAACGCTCTGTGGAAATACGAATTTTGTTAGGCGTAACCTGTTTGTTCTTCATCGAAATCCACCGATTCATTAATTTTTCTTCTTGGTCGCCACCACGTTGTATGTTTGGTAAGAATGGATCCTGTTCCAGCTTCTGCAGTAGTATTCCCAGCTTTATACTGTTAAAATATACCGCGGCTGTCAATAAAACACCTGTAAAATACAATATGGTTGCGTTACACACTTTACAGTAGAGTTATATTTTTTTATTTATTTAACTAGGTAACTACTTATCACTGTATAACTCTGCAATTTCGTGGTTAAACAAATCACTGGATGCAACGAACGGATAAGAAAATATGAAAACCCATACTACTAAAGCTGAATAGATTTTGTAACCGATGCTATCATGGGCTGCAAGAGATATTCCACATATTTTTAAAATAAACATCTCTCTTTTAAAATAACTGTTAGGTAAGTCCTGAACAGCAAAGTGGAATTCCAACATTCTGCAAATGAATTCTGCCTTCTACTCAAAACCGAAGATTTACTTACATTGTACTCAGGCTAACTGTTAAATTTTTAATGAAACTCAGCTGACCTAGTTAGTGCAAAGACAAAGCTTTTACTAAGATATGCAAATAATGAATACATGCACTATAATCTAAGTAAGTGTCCAGTATTGATGGGACAGGTGGATATACATCCATTTAAATATTAATTATTAGGACATTATACTTAAAACTGCATTCTAATTTGAAGAACCTGATTTATTAAGTAGGAGGATTGTTCATCTGAATCATCATAAAACAGTAAAGGCGACGAAATTACAGATATACAAAGTAAAGGATAGTTTAGATCCTCAAAAATATCAACATATAAAACTAAGAACCTAAAATATTATACATCGTCGGCAAAAAGCTAGGAGACTTAATGGAGTTTAGGCTAACTGCCAATAAATGTATTGAATATCGTATTTATGAGAGTAAGTACACACTGCTTTAACATTGTATTAGTGTAAACCTAGTTTCTTGCTTCTAAGTGGATACGTGTACCCCACGCGGGAGACATCGCAGGTGATGCATTGGTAAAAGTATATAAATATAAAGCTTTAACTGTAATAAACCGTGCCCCCACTCCGAAATTTATATAAACGTAGTCCCTTCCTTCTTTACTTACTGTTGCGTTAAATGAAAATCAGGCCGAAGAAAATCGAAAAGGTGAAACTTCGACCTAAACTTGATACCAGAAAGTTAAACCATTTGGAAATAAAAACGGCAATGACGGGAGATATTAATAAAAGACTGCGTAATATCAATACGAATTTAGATAAACAAACAATCTGGAAAGAAATGAAAAACCAAGTAGTCGTATCCTCAAATATTTACTTGAAGGGGCAGTAAAACACGAGAGGAAAGCGTGGTTGACCGAAGCAATATTAGATCTAATGAAGAGAGATGCAAATGAAATAAGAATTCACAAACTAATACAAAAAGAAAGTAAAACCGCAAAAGGAAACTGGGTGAAAGAGAACCTTGAAGAAATTAAAGCACTAGACGCGAAGTACGACAGTTTCAACATCCGTAAAGGATGAAATAAATGACAGGAACCACGCACAAAAGACAACCTAATGTAGTATCTCATGGAAATAAGATAATTTTTCAAGAAAATCTCAAACTGTGGGAGGACTGTTTTAAACAACTTGTTATGTGTAATTTCGCAGTAGCATCTCGACAGTCTGATAGGTGTATTTGATTGCATAGAATTCGTTTTTGCCGCCAACCTAGATTCAAACAATTTGAGTTCCTGTAGTTCTAGGGAATTTGCAGGAAACTCATTTGAAGTTGTAGGTGGACTTTGAATTAGGTAGGTGAAATTTCCTGAAGTGTGGATGTCAGATGGGACTTTCTCTTGAGTTTTTGGGCTTGCAAGTTGTGGGTTGCTGGTAAAAGTGTGAAAGGTGATTTACAATTGAACAATCTTCATGCTTCGTGGATCATGTAAATCATCCTTACCTACAGAAGAATTTAGTTAGCTTACTGTAATTTATTTTGGTGTTTTACTAAATTTTCATTGGGGCTAGCACAGATTAATTAACACTTTACCAGTAAATTGATACGTTATCCGCCGCAAGTTATGTGGGCCTCGTGGGGCCGTTTTCCGACCATCCACCCTATCTTGTTCACCTGTAGCTTTCGGTTTCTACGTGCTGTAAGGTGTTGGAGACAATCAGACACCGAGAGGAAAGTTCTAGCTTCTGGGGAACTTCCGAATACGTGTCAGAAGATGCCTACATCAGCTGCTAGTCCAGCTGGATGCCATCCGCTGCCGCGTCCACCATAATCGTGTTCAGAAGGCCCCAGGATCCACCCAGGAGGCCGACGAAATGTCTGATTTTCCAATCTTTTTTTCTTTATCTTCGTGCGACCGTATGCAGGAAGCTTTGATAACCGTAAATTAGCAGACTCAACGCGAAAGCCGATACTATGCTTATTATATATTTTTAACTTTTTGGTATTATCTACCGTTTTGAACGTTATTATGTATTGGCGATGGTCACTTACCTTCAGTTGGTGTATCCAGCTTAATTTTTACCTATTATTCACTGCACTCTGGTATTTAATTAAGGTTTTGCGGCCCCAACTTGTAAACAAACTTTTTACGCCCCAAATTTCTGCCCGCAGTCAGTTGTGGCTGTGTCTATTTTCACGACTGCGGGGCAATTGCAATTTAGACAATTGGCAATTTAATTTGTTGATGACTAAAATTCGTTGTAGTATAGGACAATTATGCGGATTGATTAATAGCGATAAACGATTTGGTTCGCAGGTACCGTTTACATTTTGCTCGTTGGTTAAGCTGACTTAACGCCAGGCCTTGCGTCATTTCACCAGCTTCCGGAAACTCATATTCCAACTTTAATTATTATTCATTTAACTTTATGGAATTGCAGCTGTAAAAAACGTTGTTCACGGTGATTAAACGGCGGCCCTCAAAGAAGTACCAAATAGTTGTGGTAATCCCTGCATGCAATAAATGGATAAAAAAATATGGTGATCGGTCACTAGCGCGCGCCGTTAAATTTTCTTATAGTGTTTTTATTCTCAATTGGCACACTTTACCTGGTGAGGCTTAACTCCCGGTAAAAGGATTTGTATTGTTAAGAATTGTTAACCGATTATCTGCGTGCTGTACCGCTCGAAGTGAACATTGCACGTATTAAGGGGAATTTCCAGTTTCTTGTTTCAGAAAAAGGAAAAAAATTGGTCGACTCAGGGCGCCCGCTATATTTATAATACTTAATATGATCATATGGAACAAAATAGTATTCAAATATGCACCACTATTTACTTTATTTGCATAATTTGCATTTAAAGATCTCTTAATTATTATAAAGTAGGTATTCTCTCTGTAAATATAAAGAATGCGGACAAGGGATAATTACTTAATTAGTATCAACTTTAATGTCTGTAAATGTATATCGTCAAATTATCCTTAATTATGAAAATTGTAAGAAGCAATTTATTTTTGTTTCTGTTAATAGGCCTTGCAATTCTAAATACGACCCTGCGCTAGGTCCAGTAAGGAGTTGAAGTATATATATACCAGCCATGCTAATCCGGTGTTACAAAATAAGCCTCTCCAGGTAAAGTGTGCCAATTGAGAATAAAAACACTATACCTGGCTAATGAAAGGTCCCATAATCCGTACTGGACACTAGCGCGCCGTCGTGGGATTAGTCCTTTCTAGTATCTTAATGAGATTGCAAATTCGTCTTTTACCTGTGAAATGCTTTTCCCTGAAATATTATTGATAACAAGCGCATGGGGCGTTGGATATATGATTGAATTGTACAGAAGTAGCAATATTTCTCGCTTTAATTTTGTTAAAAGTGTAAGTTATAATTATTATAAGAAATATCGATATGTATGTATGTATTACTACTGTTTTTTAATTATGTATACTGTCCTATAACTTGCAAAAATCGAGATTTAATAAATTTTGTCCTTTACATGGTTTCAAACACGTCGCTCGCTACTCACAGGTAGGATTAGGACTTGTACATTAAATTAACCGCCGCGCGCTAGTGACCCTTGCATTTCCAAGACCTTCGCGCGCTACCGGCCTATGGGATTAGGATTAAATTGACCGCCGTGCGCTAGTGACCTGTGGCCAAAAATATTACAACGCGTAACCCTAACAATGAGTAAATTTTGTAGCCAATGCTCTCATTGCCTGTAAGAGATATTCCAGATATTTTTAACATAAATATCTCTCTTTTAAAATAATTTTATGGCAAGTCCTGAATAGCAAAGGGCGATTCGAACATTATAAAAATGGATGCCGCCTTCTCCTAAATTCCGAAGTATACTTCCAATATACTGAAATTGAACTGCTAAATTTCCATTGAAACCTAGGGTTTTCAAAACAAAACTATTGGTGTCGTGGCAGATGCGTACAAGACATTTGCGTACATTGCAAATTTTGTGGCACTTGCGTACACAGGGATGACTAACTTTTATAAAGGTGGCATTTGCGTACAAGGTTGTAAATGATCTTTGACCATGACTAATTACGGTAGGCTTAGGATGTGTAAGTGTAGATAACAACTTTCTCTAATTCTCTATGAAGACCGCTCAAACTTATACATAATGAAAAATAACAAGAAAGGATTAGGCTTAGGAGAATAGGGCCATTAGTAATTTCTAATTTTGCAGGATCTTGTATTTTTCGCCAAATACTCAAATTACAGTGAAAGTTGCATCCACTCACAGAAACAGGAATAAGAAGAAAAGTAACTTACTTATCTGTAAATCCAGGGGCGCATGATTAGCGTAATAGACCCATACTTATTTGGTGTGTAGCAACAAACAACCCTTATTTTGTTCTTAGTTTGAGAAAAGAAAGGTGCTCCCGGTATTCTTTCTTCTTAATTTGAGAAACGAGCGGTGTTTTTGTTTTGTGTTTCTTACTGATACTATGGCTGACTTAGAAATTACCCAGACTTCCAAAGGAAGACCATCTGCAATTCTGAATGGGCATCAGTACAGAAAGCATCGATCCAACAAAGAAGACGTAGTGAGTTGGTTGTGTATTAACGAAAAATCAGAACAATGTCGCGGTACTATGAAAAGTAAAGGATGTGAAGTGTTATTCGTATCACAGCATACTTGTAAGCCAAATGTTGCTGCAACGGAGGTAAAAAAGCATTTAGCTTGTGCACGAAAACGTGTTCGAGAAGAAGAGGAAACAGCTTCAAAAATTTTTCGAGAAGAACTTGGACCATTATTTAACCGTGGTTACGAATTTGTAACGGAAATGCCACTACTTTCTTCAGTACGATCAGGTTTACACCGAATCAGACGACGTCAACAAGGAAGTGCTGTTCAACCTACTGAAGCAAAGGACATCAGACTTTCAGAAGAAATTTTACAATTAAACGATGGTACTAGTTTTTTGTTGGCCGACAACGAAGATGATGGCAGAATTTTAGTGTTTGCAAGTTGTGCAGGAAAAGAAATTTTGGCAAATTCTTCCGACTTTTTTGTGGATGGTACATTTAAAAGTTGTAGCAAACAATTTACACAGCTCTACACAATACATGCCGACATAGGAAGTTCATCTGAAGAAACTAACATCATTCCTGTGCTATATGCGTTCCTAACAAATAAAACTCGTCAAACGTACGAAACGTTGTTCGCTGTTGCGAAGAATTTTGCAAATTGGAATCCCCGTACGGTAACCATAGATTTTGAACAAGCAGCCATATCTGCTCGTAGAAATGTGTTTCCGTCGGTTTCTATCAGTGGATGCAACTTTCACTTTAATCAGTGTCTCAGGCGAAAAATACAAGATCTGGGATTAGCAAAGGAATATAAAGAAAACGAAGAAGTTCGATTACATCTTCGAATGTGTTCTGCCTTGGCGTACCTTCCAATTGGTGATGTAGATGACGGATGGCTAAGTATCCAGGAAGATTCCCCTAATAACCCTATATTGCAGCAGTTTTATGACTATTTTGTGGATCAGTGGTTACAAAATCCGAATATTGCTGTAGAGACATGGAATTGCCACAACCAAAGACATAGAACAAATAACGCAGTAGAGGGATGGAACAACAAATTAAACACAGCGATTAAAAAAGCACATCCAACATTCCCCGAGCTAGTAAAACAGTTAAAACAAGAAGCAGAGTATACTGAAGTACTCTATAAAAGACGTGAACTAAATCTAGAAGGCAAAAGAAGAAAAAAGACCTATGTAAAATTAGATCAGCGCATTCAAAATACCTTACTTAAGTACGAACAATCGAAAGATGTCAAAAAATGTTTAAGTACACTAGCTTATATTGCTAAATTTGAGTAATAAATCAAAATGAGAAAAAACATTAAAAACAAAAAAAAATTAAAAAATAATTATAACAATAATTACAAAACCCAAAAAAATCAAAATAACTAAAAACTAAAAAAAAAATAACTTTTAAACACGCCAGCAATTTGCTGCCAGTCCTAAGCCTGGATGAAGTGTGAAGGGAAGTTTTTTTTTGTTTTTTTCTGAGTATGTATGTATGTAGTTCCAAATTCTAGTTTCGATGCGGCGCAACAAATTACCGTAATTAGTCATGGTCAAAGATCAGTACAGCCTTGTACGCAAATGCCACCTTTATAAAAGTTACTCATCCCTGTGTACGCAAGTGCCACAAAATTTGCAATGT